>CM035809.1:11206896-11219967 GCA_020466095.1 Chlorops oryzae | reverse complement strand
TAATTATAACAAACGTAAAATGAGTTTTGGGCTCTTAAGAAGGAAAAAGGATCATTTTGTATTTGTTTTGTTTGTTTTAAATTTCTTAAATTGAATTCTAGATTGTAAATTGGAAATCATGAAACAATATTCTAGATATGTTCTGTTTTTTTAATTTTTAATGTGTAAACTGTTAACTCGAAGTATCTTAATTGTGCTCAGACGTCCTGACTAGAGGTTTACGCCGACTAGGCCGTATCGGCGGCGGCGTAGAAATGAAAAAAAAAGTGGGTGGCGGCGGCCAGGGCTGGCGAAACGTGGTTCTTCCATGTATGGAAAGGGGTGTTTGTGGGGGGGGGGGGGATGTGTAAAAAAAAATGTTATAGTAAAGTAAAGGAATAAATTATGGAACCTTGTTAAATTAATGAAGGACCTAATAAAATAAAAACTGTCCCAAATATATGTAGATATGGGAAAGTGCTAATTGATTATTTCTAACTTATACATAAGTAGGTTTACGATAAATAAGATCGGTATGTTATGATTAAAGCTTGTTTAAGATTGGAAAAAATTTATACGCCGCCGAATACGCCGCCGCGCCGTTTGCGCCGTTTCCGCCGGCGGAGCCTCAGAAACGTCACGAAACGGCGGTCGGCGGCGTTTGTGGCGGAGCGTATATGTCTAGTCCTGACATAGGTACCCTAAAAGATTAATTGGAGATAAATATTGAAGAAGCCGCATTCGTAATTGGCATAAACATCTGCTTCTGTTCAAAACGTAATATAAAACTTAGTCAAATTTTTTACTACTCTTAAGCTCACCACAAGTACTTCGATTCAACGGGCCTCGTCCAATGATTTTTCTATTAGCTTTTAGAGCATTTATCTCATTGGGCCCGACCGCCGAGTGCTGATATTGGTATACAGATTGTGAAGTTTTACAAAACGAAATATAAACAACGCAAATACTGCTCTCGAATTTGGTTCATCCTTTCGGGAGGAGAGAGTTCCACACAGACCGATTTTGATGGGGTTGAACTGAAAATGTTTCATATCCTTTGCTTGTAGGTCTTAAAGGAAACTCATAAAATTTGCTCTGCTTCGATGAATTGAAGTCGCAGATTTGCAAAAAAATATTTGGCGAGTAAGGGTCGTGGCATTACCCGTTGAAACGTAGATTCGTGATGAGCTATCTTCCTAAATAAATATAAAACGGCAGACAATTAACCGTTCTTATACATGTTTTATGTTCCAAGTATTTCAAAGAGCTGTCGACGTGCCCTTGAAAGGTGCAGATATTCTTGGATAATTTCTTAATTTCTGCAAATTAATCTTTTAGTGTTCATATACATTAAGGAAATATGGATAGAGATAAATTTCCGAATTTACATGAGAATAAAATAACCTTTTATTCCGCCTTCTGTTCAATTCAATAATTTGTAGATGCAAGAGGCATATTCAAACAAACTTATTAAGCCTTACTTTGTCGACATTTATCGTCACTATAAATCTCTTTAAGACTTGCCACAAGTAAAAGCAAAGGGTTATGTGCAACTTAATTCTTGGCGACTTTTCGAGATTGATTTCGGGTTGGCGTGGTAGCCGATCTAGCAAAGCCAAATATGGGAATTTGTGTTTTTAAGTACTTTGGGGAACTGCAGCCAAAATTAAGTTAACATTTTATGTGAACGACTAGGGGTGCTGTTTACAGACGTTTAGGTGAAGCTTCCATCCTTTAATACAGAGAATCCTTATGTCACCTTAAGTGAAAGTCTCATTTCAATTTTAAGTCTAGCAGACAATTTATGCAATGTGCTCTTTGCCACTTATGGACGAACGAACAAAGGACGGACTGAGGGGGACACACGGGTGGAATACGCTGAGTCGAACTTCCTGATGACACTGATTGTTTGTTATTTCTAGAATAGTTCTGGGAATAACACACAACCAGTCAAGTACAATTAAGATACCCTTCGCAAAGTTTTTCGATTATGATGGAAATTTTGTGTGAGCAGTGTTACCAGGCATAGGAAAAATGAGGAAACCATATAACCTTAAAATCGATTAGTTCGGTACCAAGAGAAATTATTTAACTTGTTGAGCTTCGTATGTCTTCTTCTTGGATTTGTTTTAGTCCGCCTCGTCTTTTGCTTGTGCTGTTTTGTGACCATCCTGGAATTTGTAATTAGATCATTTTGAGTATTTTCGCGTCTTCCTCCGAATCTATAATCCACTGATCTGGTGGTCGCCTCTTTCTTTTCGTCCATTACCGACTGCTTCTTGGGCTCCTCTTTTAATTAAATCTTTCTAAATTTTTTTATTTACTTCATTTATTTTTAAGTTCTTTCTCAACTTAGTTTTTTTTTTTTTTTAATAACCAATCAGAGCTAAGCTCGTTAACTCAGATTTCGACATTTTTATTCTCGGTCTTTCTCTCACGTTCGCTTTCTCACTATGCTCGTAGTCTGAATATTCCATTTCCTCAACTTCACTGTTTTGCATTCTTCTCTGGCTACTTCTATGGCTACTTTTGGAGTTAAACAAAACATCGCAAATGAACTCAGTAGTTGGAAACAAATCGCTTGCGGCCCATCGTAATATTTTTTTTATCAACGTGGATATATTTAATTCCGACTATCAATTACAGGTGAGAGAATAATTTTTATTCTACGATCGAAAAAAAAATTTCGAGGAATTGTTTTTATTTTACGATTGAAAAATATAAATCAGACAATAATTGTTATTCTCTGATTGAAAAATTAAAATCAGAAAATAATGAGTATATTTTGATTTTTTTTTTTAATCCTCATAACCGTTACGGTTCCTGATATTAACATTTTAAACGGATTTCCTTTTTTTTTTAAATTATTCGACTCCGAATCGAACAGTAATTCTCGCTTTGTATGTTTTTACAGTTTGTCTTTGCTCAAATTTTGTTTTCAAAAGTCTTTCGGCTCTTGAATTCAAACCACAACTTGTGTTTAGAAGGCATGATTATTCGTGGAAATCAAAGTAGAAACTAATTCAAAATCAACCAAAAAAAAAGAAACTGTATTAAATTACTTTCATCCCTTTTCGGTTCTTGCTCCTGTCTGTGGTTGTCGGATAGGTTAGTTTAACGTTTTACTTGTTAGCTAGTTTAATCTGTTTTACCCAGCTTTGCTTCTCATTTCGCTTAACCAGATAATAGCTAATCTGTTTTAAGACACGACGTATACGTAATGTCGCGACATACTGCTTATGTTATCCCAGTTGTAAAAACAAGCACGCATGCCCGTAGTATTCATGATTCATGCCTTCCCCTGTTGTAATACAATAATGCATGCCAGTAGAATTCATGATTCCTGCTTTCATGATAATGCATGTTTCACGACTCCTTGAAAACACATGAAACATTTCTTCTCCAGTTGTAAAACAAAAACCCATGCTCCTAGTATTCATGATTGATGCGTTCATGATCCTGTTTGATGCATGAATCCTTGAAAACGTTGAATTTCTTAAGAACATCGCAAATCCACCCAAAATAATATGTATGTTATTAAGATACATACAGCTCGATTTTTTCGAACGTTAATATATTATTTTTGGAGGATAATTTTTACGGTTATGTAAAAGTCCTACAGGCGTCACAAATCATTTTCAATAATTGAAATAGTTGCTTTCAAACTTGGTACTTCGCGATGCTCTAGCGCACATGGCTGTAGTCTAAAGGCTGTGTCACAGCCGGTCTTTTATAAGTTCATTAAATTTCTTGGCCGGATTTTTATTGAAATCTTGAATGTTAGACGGGGCTCATCCTTGACCAACTCATGAGACACGTATCAATTACCAATTCTAAAAAAGACTTCCGAGGCGAAAGGGTTAAATCGTTTCGAAAACGGTAGATAGATCTAATTAGTAACCAGATAATTGCAATGGGTTCATTGCAGATACATTGAAATTGTCTGCAATTTCGTTTATGCTCAAGTGTGTAATGGTGTATTGACTTCAACTTTGAGCCGAAAATAAAAAATAAAAGAAAATCACAGTCAAAGGAAAAAGTATTGGGTTGGTTTTTTTTTTTAATTGTCTACGCATTGACTTAAAGAACAAATAACAGGTTGGCTGATAAGTCCCCGGTCTGACACATAGATGGCGTCGCTAGTATTAAATGCATATATTTTTTATATAGTGGGAACCTTCAAATGATTCGTGTCAAAATTTGACGTCTGTAAGTCAATTAGTTTGTGAGATAGAGCGTCTTTTGTGAAGCAACTTTTGTTATTGTGAAAAAAAATGGAAAAAAAGAATTTCGTGTTTTGATAAAATACTGTTTTCTGAAGGGAAAAAATACAGTGGAAGCAAAAACTATGGCTTGATAATGAGTTTCCGGACTCTGCCCCCAGGAAAATCAACAAATAATTGATTGGTATGCAAAATTCAAGCGTGGTGAAATGAGCACGGAGGACGGTGAACGCAGTGGACGCCCGAAAGAGGTGGTTACCGACGAAAACATCAAAAAAACCCACAAAATATTGAATGACCGTAAAATGAAGTTGATCGAGATAGCAGAGGCCTTAAAGATATCAAAGGAACGTGTTGGTCATATCATTCATCAATATTTGGATATGAAAAAGCTCTGTGCAAATGGGTGCCGCGCGAGCTCACATTTGACCAAAAACAACAACGTGTTGATGATTCTGAGCGGTGTTTGCAGCTGTTAACTCGCAATACACCACGAGTTTTTGCGTCGATATGTGACAATGGATGAAACATGGCTCTATCACTACACTCCTGAGTCCAATCGACAGTCGGCTGAGTGGACAGCGATCGGTGAACCGTCTCCGAAGCGTGGAAAGACTCAAAAGTCCGCTGGCAAAGTAATGGCCTCTGTTTTTTGGATGGGCATGGAATATTTTTTATCGATTATCTTGAGAAGGGAAAAACCATCAACAGTGACTATTATATGTCGTTATTGGAGTGTTTGAAGGTCGAAATCGCGGCAAAACGGCCCCATATGAAGAAGAAAAAAGTTTAAACTAATAAAAACAAAAGTTGTTCACTGTTCCGTGCAAAAGAGCATTTATATTGTTTTTCCCGTTTAGAGCAAAATAAGGAAAAACGCGAGAAGCTTCGAATTTAACTAAATATTCACTTTTTTTATTGCACCGCATATCACATAAATATATCACAGTTAAATTACAAAGCTTCTTTATTTAAGATCGGAATTAAAGAGCGGCGGGAGAGCGAGGAAAAAGTGACTTGTGTTATCGGGTGATCGAGTGTGTGTCGAGTGCTCTCCAATGCACTCGGTCGTTGCCGCTTCGTGAAAGGGGGCCTGGAAGGCTTTCGGTCGCTCGTTCCATTGCTTTAAGGCTAGGCTTTACGAGCACTGTTGGCGCGTACCTTTCGACGGGTTTAGATTGTCGCATATGCAGCAGCTTAGTCGACAATCGGCAATCGGGTAAGAGTCGCACATGGACAATCCTTGTCGTAAGGGAATCGACGAGTGTAGGTCGAGCCATCAGTGATCGTAAACATATATGCTTTTCAGACGTACAACGAAATCTCGAGATTTCAGAAAATTTTAGAACAAATTTGACATTTGAAATCCAGGCGATTTCAATTTTGTTCTGAAATCCCGAGATTTCGTTGTACGTCTGGAAAGCATATTAGAATATTTCGCGAGCTTCGGTTCATTTTGAAAACTTTTTGAAAATTTTGAATTAAAATTTAAACTCAATTGATAACGTATAATATTTATGAGTACTCGGTACTCGTTAGTTTGGTAATTGGTTCAAATATTGCATTACAAGAAGCGAAATTATGCTATTATCTGCGTGACGCAAAACTCTCATTGGAGATTGAAATGCGTCACGCAAAACATTTTCGTGACGTCGCGCACTCTCCCATCGGGCTCTCGCAATATTGGATTTTGGGCTTTAGTTCGATTTAGTATGCCTATTAAAATGTTGAATTGTCAAATTAAGAAAAAACAAAGCCTACTTCACTGAATAAAATATTCAATAAGCACAGTTAAATTCAAATAATTAAAAAAAAAAACTCAAAATATTCAAAATCCGATCTCTAGTAACAGCAAAAGCAAAAGAGTTATGGTGAGTTATAAAAAATACAACTACAACCGGTTGTACTTCATAATAGGGTCATTAATCTACTGTGAATACATAAAGCTTTCATTTTATTGAATTCACACAGCGTGAACGAGAAACTTTGATCTCGTGACTCCCTTAAAAGAATGACTTATTGATTATGACCGTAATTCGTAATGCTTGCAAAAAATTCAAGTTGAATAAATTATTCTTAGAAAATTTTTGATGAACTTTCGCGTCAACTACTGTGTCCCTGAGGTTTGGGTTGGCTTGGAAAAATCTTTTAAGATTCGATAAATCGTTGGTCCACTCAACTCTCAGTTAAAAGCGTTAAAAAAGCAGTTAAAATTCCATTCTCGAAGGCAATAACGAACTGTTTCAGTGCTATATTATGTACAGGTTTTTTTTTTTTTTTTTTTAGCTCCATAGCAATATTGAAGGGTTCACTTTTGCTTTTGCGCGCCAAATGGTCGTCAAGAAAATTTGATGGTTGCTATTGTTTTGCACTACAATGTATATAAACTCTCCATTCCAAACAAACAATTACACTTGTAAATATTTCAAAAAAAGGTCATTAAAAGACCTAAAATGAGATTGGCAAAGTAAAGCTCAGGAAGATAATTCCATCACGCACAGAATGAAAACGCCGTGTTTAATACATTTAAACGAACTTTTCATGGGAGGACATATCAATTTCCCCTTCTTTATATGCTCGTCAATGGAAAAAAACACAGCAACAGTGGAACAACAAAAATGCTTAAATTAATAGTTGTAGCTAATTGGTTCCATTCAGTAAGCAAATCCTGAAGTGCGACACTATTTTGTTAAAAGCTTCCAATTAGAAACGACTGAGGTTGTCATAGTTATAAGAGTCTGACAGATGATACCCGACGTAGATAAACATATAAACATGTTTCAAGGACGCGGACAGTCTGAAACTGCACCTGTAACCACGCCAGCTCAAAGAATTTTGGCAAAATATGTTAAATGGCATCGTAGAAATTTATACTCTTCAAAATCGTGGGCAATAAAACATTCTTGCTACACACCCACTTACCAAATTCCAAACTTAATTGACAGTCTCGAGTTAGAGGCTCCAAATTCTTCTTTGTTCAAATTATTCAAAAAATTTTAAGCGCAGTTTGTATCATACTTTATGACTGACCCTATCACTGGATGTACCCCTTAACATCATACTGGGTTTCGTAGAATAGTTCAAATCCTTCGATGAGAAACTTGCAAGTAGATAGACAGACAAAAGAAGGATTTCCTTCTGACGCTGCTCATTTCTGTTAAATTCGAGTGATTTTGAACGCAATCCACGTGCGCACAACCGCAATATATTCTTTTATTCGAGTAAAAAAAACATGACATTCTGATGAGTTACATAAGGAAAATATCACAAGAATTCCTTGGAAATCATTATTGCAAAATTGCGCACTTGAAATATTTCTTTAATTATCATCTGCTTCCGTCCCGATTGGAGAAAACATTATTTCACAAAGGCATCGGAAAATAGTAAAGTCGGAAAATCGGAAAATTTTATCTGCTTAAAATGTTGAGCAAGATACAAAAAAAGTTTAAAAATTCGAAATTTTCCGATTTTCCGACTTTCCAACATTTTTAACACACCATTGTGAATACCCCTATTATTTCAAAAATATTGCTGCAGTATTTCCATCCTTCTTCATTATGGATAGAACATAACAAATTGACACTGAAACAAGTAAGGATGTACATTAGACCGTACCTCAAAAAAAAAATGCGCCGTATACCAGCGAAAATGACGCATTTTTGCAAGATAATAACGAAAAGAAAAAAATTTGTTTCATTGGTAAATTTTTTGCGCATTGGTAAATTTCTTCATAACTCTGGTGTTTACTGTCGGATTTTAAAAGTTTGATACATTAATGTTTTTGTCGCAAGGATACCAATATGGCCTCTATAGAAGTCATTGACCTCAGGCGTATCGTTCTAGTACTAACCCTTAAGAACTCAGTGCCTACCACCCTAATGTACCACCCTTATATCAAAAAAAATTAAACCCTTAAAATATCATCAAAACTTCTCCTCAGGAAGTATATCGATATTTCCAACATAACTATTTTTAACTCAAATTTGAAAATTTTTTGAAGTTCTTTTGTCCACTCTTCGGTCCCTATCTACGTATGAGTTGAAGTTAAATGTTCCAAATTAACATCAAAATGTACTTTGTGATATGCCAAGTAATATTCCGAAAACACCGTTGTGCTAAAATGACGCATTAGGGAACTATAACTGTTTAAAACTTCAAAAAATCAATTCTTCCTAAAAGTATTCTATTAAATATTTTATTAAATGCATAAATATATCGCTCATATAATACACAAAAAACCAAAATGGGACATCCAGTAGTTTAGAGCTAGCGCAAAAGGAGTGCCGATACATAGCTATGAGCACTTTCAAAAATCGGGCTTTGCGCTAAAATGCTCGTCGTTCGAAACTCACAAGTTACTCTATTTCGTGGATATAAAAAGAAGTTTCATTAAAAATGGAACTCTAATTCTACTACGCTTATAGAAAAAGACAGCTTTATGGCCAGAAACTCTCTCGTTTATTGTAAAAGGGATTTAGTAAAGTTTTTTTTTTTTAAACTGAGATTGAAAGATTTATTTTTTAATTTTTACAATTTTACCATTTTCATTGGCACTTATTCGTTTTGCACATAGAGACCCTCGTTCGCTGAAACAGTAGTAAATTCGAAATCTCGGTCAATACCCTGTAGAAAGCTGTTGGGAAATTTGCCTAAAAGAACTAGTACTTCTACCAGTATAAAAGAACTAGTGCAATGTTTGGGTAAGTTTGCACCATAACTATACTAGTGATCACTGGAATAATTGCATTCATTGAGGCGTTATAAATAAATAATTAATACACAACCGAATGGTTTTCTTTTATTATAAATATTTATTTCCATTATGTACTGAAAAAAAAAAAAATCAACGATTCTGTTACCTTTTTCCCGTAAACATCACTAGTATTTAACTGGTGCAAATTTACCCAATTGGATCGAAAAGTACTAGAATAATTCTGGTGCATACTGTACTAGTGCTTTCCTGTACAGATGTCATACTGATTTTCGACAGAATTTTATATGGACAGGGGTATAGAAAAGAACTAGTACTGGTGGCTTTTGCACTAGTAAAGTACTAGTACGACACTAGTTCAAATTCCTACAGGGTAATGACTGACTTAGCCCATTCATACAACCTTATAGGTGAACTTATAGCGGTATTCGTTGTCTATAAGATTGCATAGGTTGCCAAACGTTCCAAGCCCATCACACGGTCCTTTCCCATGAGCAGTGGCATGAAAGTGTAACTCTGCCGCTAACGAAAGAGTACATTATAGCCTGTTTTAAGCCGTGGTGTAGTCGCTAGGAACTGAATCCCATACAAAAGCGACTGAAAAAAAAACGGTGACTGAATTTTTCAAATTTGGCGCCGACAGAAGAAATGTCGACTCAAAACGCCGCTCGGCGACAGAAACTGAAACAATTTTTTCATAAGTTGTTCAGTTTCTGCGGGACAGAAATATGACATTCAGCCCGATTCTAAATACAGTGAAAATCGGTTATAACGATGCCGAAGGGGGGACCGATAATCTCTATATCCGGTAACAGAAATTAAGAACATTTAGAATAGCGAACCAAACTTTACCTAAAATGTTCATCGCTATAACCGATAACTGTTAAAAGCGGTATCGTTGTAACCAATTTTTACAGTATTTCTCATTCTAAGCACACTGGGGAACCTAAGCCCACAGGAAGAGTGAATATAAAGGAACCAAGTATATTGACGATTTTTAAGCAAATGTCGGGGAGAAAAATTTCTGGGGAAAAAGCTCCCGGGTAATACTCATTTAGAACAGGGATGATTGTGATAGTGTAGGGATGCGACTTGGTTTCACATTGAAATTCGTTGGAATTCCTTCTATGTCCATTTTTATTTGAGCAAGTACTCGTATCGTTTGTAATAGATGCGGAGACAACCGAAAGTATTCTCGAAATTTGGTATCGTCATCTACCAAATACCGATCTATCAGCACGTTTTAAGCACACCTTCCCATGATCTTGGTTTGTACATTATATGCGAACGCTTTATTTTTTTTTCGATGGCTAACAACAACGAAATACAATCCAAATCTTCTTCAAAATCAAATTCTGCTTGGTTGTATGCAGCAATCCGAACATTCGCCTCATATATTTCCGCTTCCAAACGCAGTATTTAAATAATTTTATTTTATTTCGTCGAAATACGTCCCGACTTTCAGTCTTCTCTGACGTTTATGATTCAGTTCCCAGCGACTACATATCAAGCAGAAAACACACCCAACTGAAACGATTTTCAATTTCAGTAGGTTCAGTTTCGGTTTCGGTTCCTAACGACAACATGGCTTAAGCTGTTTTTTAAAGAAAATAAGAGTGCGAGAAAATATTTTCGCTCATCCTAATGTAATTCATCCCAGTGAATGAAATTTTTCGCCATTAATATTATTTAAATCAAAAAAAATATTGAAGAAATATTAACAGAAGTTACAATTTTTGTTGTTCTTTTTGAATTAGTCCAGATCTTTAGCATAATATAATATTATACAGATCTTACTGTCGACGCCGAAAAGGCTCCGCCGCGATCGGGAAATTAAGCATTACGTAAATATAGGAACTTCAACTCTTTCGAGAAATTCACCAAAAGGCTACACGGAGAGAAATAAGTGCTCGAAATATAATTGGAACCAATACCATATGTGATTGGAGCCTTGCCCCGATTGCATTATTAATTGGAGCCAATTACAATATAATTAGAAAATTAAAAATACTAATTGTGCTCAATTACTTATATAATTGCATTTAAATTTGTCACATATTTATCATATATACAATTTAAAGCATTGGTGCAATTTTATATGTGATTGTATTTAATTTACAGCTTGTGCTTATATTTCTCAAATGGTTTATAATTTCGATCGTATATAAGGTGACTGAATTTTCGAAATCCTGCCTCCAAGGGGCAGGTGCAAGTATTACAGTATGGGAAAGCCTGTCAAAATGCTATATGGCTCCAAATGGTGTGGTGAAGTTGGGTAAAAAACAGCTGACTGTCAAAAATAAGCCGAAGAATTTTAAACATGCCGTACTATATATTTTGACACTTTTTAAGTAAAAATGAAAGTTGCAAACAACAAAGTAAGATGCTCCTTCATTTTAGAGTATATTTGAGTATCTGCGACCCCCGCAAATCAGCATTCAATATTGCATTTAAATTGAACGACTTCGTCAGCGATGTACAAATACTCTAAGCGCAAAGCTTTTATCGATACTGAACCGAGTACTCAAAAGAGTTCTTAAACATAATAAAACCAAATAAAAATCAAGATAATTCGACATAAAAGGAATTTATATATTTTTAAAATTCATGTTTCAAATGAAAGAAAAAAGTAGGGTGTTATAGTTAAGAGAACCTGGCCATAGAATACTTCAGTCAGATAAACAGCTATTAAATTTTTAATCGGAGGCTAAATATAAGCTCAAATTCCTTATTTCATGCAAATATCTCCAAAGATTATGACTTAACAGCAATTCTGACGAAATTCTGCATTTGTTTGGATGTATATAATTTGATACAATTACATTTATTATTAGAGGCGATTAGATATTTAATTGGATGGAATTATATATGTAATTGAAATAATTTTTTTTATCATTTGATACAATTACATATATAATTGGAGGTAATCAAAAATATAATTGGACGCAATAAAGAAAATATAATTACATCATACCCAATTACATATGCAATGCCTGCTAAATATAATTGGGTATGTGATATTTTTTCTCTGCGTGTACCAACAACAAAGTGGCACTATGATGCCACTTGCAAGAAAATTATCAAAGAAACACGGCGTCGGCTCGGATTTTATACCCGACACACTCACTGTGTCGAGGGTATATTGCGTTTGTGTGCACAGAGAAAAAAACACGTAGTAAATTCAAGAGTGCGACGCTCTTAGAGAAAACGCTCTTGAATCTAAAGGACTTAGCTTTTAACCCAACAATGAAAACGCTCTTGGCTATCATTTAAGAGTGAAAGTAGTAACTTTAATAGGAAATCCGTAGATTTAAATTCTTTCGCATTTAAAGTTCGGATTTTTACAGCTAAACTGTTATTCCAAGTTGGAATTTCCAACTACATTTTATTGAATTTTTTAAGAGCGAAACTATTTAAGTTAAGAGCACTGAGCACTTAATTACATTTCCTTTCCTTCGGTATAATTCTCATTTGTTTCATAAAATAGGACATATAAGACATTTATTCATCTTAGAACTTCTTAAGCATTGCGAAAGCAGTCACGACAACGGAATGACAAAATCGGATGAAGTCCATCTGATGGCTATTTTTGGTGTTATGTTAAGAGGAGGAAACACATTTTTCTGAAATTATTTTTGCGAATAAATAATTAAATTATCTACAGCTGTGAATTTTTAATGAACAGTGTCACTTTTGGAAATTATTAAAAGTTTTCAATTTTAAATCAAAATTTTCGCTTTTGGAGATTTTAAAAGCTGTGCATTTTAAATCCACCGCTTTCGCGCTCGGAAACCACCTTTCTTGACGCAACAATTTCGCTCTTAAAAAAAATAACAGTGATAACATTGTTGGTTTAAAAGCTAAAGATTCTTGAGATCATATTAAGAGCGAAAATTGTTGGGTTAAGAGCGAAATTGGTATAATTTACAGTTATTTTTTTCTCTGTGTGGTTGTGTATAAAACCCAGAACCAGTCGAGATAAACCATACAAAATATATATAGAAATTATCAGCGTCACTAGGAGATTCGATTTAGCTATGTCCGTCTGTCTGTCTGTCCGTCTGTCTATACACAGTTATCGAAGGAGTTGAGCTATCTTGACAAAATTTGGTATGCGTGCTAACGGGGACATGAGTAAGAACAACTTCGAGAATGGAC
>CM035809.1:11194296-11206796 GCA_020466095.1 Chlorops oryzae | reverse complement strand
CTCTAAAATTACATATAACAATTGAACATATTTAGACGAATATCACCACCATAATTCCTTCCTTTTTCCGTACCAGAGAACTTACATTAACAAATCACCAAAAATTTAAAACATGACACCAACAATTTAAAAAACAATTACTAATGACAATCTCTTTCTAATCATCTGTTGAACCTGGACCGACTCTTTCTCTTGTGCTTCGTTTTAAATTCTTTGAAATCATTGTCGGTAATTATGGTCGGTTCCATGGTGTTATGTTAGTTGAATTCTGCTCTGGGTGACCATAATAAGTCCCCAGCAACTCCAATTTAGGTTTTTTTAGGTATGTTCTGTTGAATGGAACTTGTAAAGGGAGAGGCCAATTTTAATCAGGGGTTAGGTTGTTTATTGTTTTTTTCCTTCCTAATTATATCCGCTAAATTTTTAAGGATGAAAAGAAGACCACAGGTTCGTCAATTGCTTACAACAATTGGCCTTTGCAATTGTTTTTTATTCTGCCTTTTAGAGTTTCGTGGTTGCCTTTTTTTTTTAGGAAGGGAATTTTAAAGGAAGGGACAAACTTTACCGTTTTCGGCGGTTTTTTTAATATCAAGTATAATTTCTGAACATTTTTCCAATTTCATTTGGCCGCCGTTTGGTTCGTAGAAAAATTCCAAATTGTTAAAATTAAATACAAAGTTTTAATTAAATAACTTTAAAATAAATTTAAAAATTTTAAAGAAAAATTTTAGTTTAAAAGGCATTTAAAACGCATTAAGGCAATCAGAGAGGGAAAAGGTTTTTTTTAAAGATTTAGTTTTAAGAAAAAAATATTAGAATTGGAATAAAAAAGGAGGAAAAATTACAATTTAGAAGGAAAATTTTTGGTTTGAAATAAAAGTGGTTTTGGTGAAACAAACAATTAATTTGATGTCAAGCGAAAAAAGAGTGAATTTAACATATTTATGGTTGGTACCAATTTAAATAAACCTCGCAAGCTTTTGTTATCAAATTATTTAAAAATTTAAAAGAGGAATAATTAATGTTTAAACCTTTTACCAAATTTAAATTAAATAATTTAAAATCCATTTTTCCTAATGTAACCGGTGGTTCAATTAATAATTTTTTTTGATTCCTTTCAAAATAAATTTTTATTTTTCAAGTGTTTAGGGTTTTATTGTTTTTGCTACACAAAGTGTTTTTAAAAATTTTTTTTTTAATTATGCTAATTTTGTTTTTTAAATTTCGAATTTTTTTTTATGTAAATATATTTTTTGTTTTCCTTCCGAAAACTTTAAATTTTTAAAACCATATTTAACTGGGAAATTTTTAGAATATTTGAAATAAAAGACGTTTGAATTAAAAAATAAACATAAAAAAGAGGTTTACCATTTAACTTTCTGGATTTTTTACCCATAAAAAACCAATTTTCAATTTTTTATTAATTTAAATTTTGAATGGCTTATAGCCTAAAAAAAGTTACTCAAAAAAAAGGGGTTCAAGTTTTTTCGCAAGGTCAATTAAAAAAAAAAAACAATTTCCTTTTCTCGTAAAAAAATTTTTTATTTTGAAAGGCAAACCAGGCAAATTGCAATTTTAAAATTACGAAAAACATTGCATTATGCACACTCAATTTCAATTTGTTGAATAACAATTTTATTAAATCGGGGCCAAGCGTTTCCTTAAATACCAATGCCCTTTTGAAGATTTTCCAAAGGAACCAAGAATTTTATTATAAAAGTTTATAAATCATTATTTTTTCCATATTTAATTAAATAATTTAATATTATTTTCCAAAAAGTTAAAGGAAATCAAACTTCAATTTTTTACTAGCAATTTTCCAAAATAATTGAGGTAATTTGGAAAAGTAAGAAAGAATTTGGAAGGTTGGCTTGGTACCAATAGTTTGTGTTGCAAATGATATAAGCAGAAAATAATTTCGAAGCCTAAGGTTCCAATTTTTCAAGGTAACCGAAAATGGTTTTGGGTTTTCGGTTTGGAAATCAAATACTCCCTTTAAACTTAGAAATCATTATTTAATCTTTGGCGAACCTTTGGTAAAATATTTTAGGCCAATCTTCACACGTTTTTGAGTCCAAACAAAATAAACATCCAAATGTAGTTTTTGAGGAAATTTCCGATTTGGAAATTTTTCCAAATAAAACAAATTTTTCAAAAAATATAAATTTTATTGTGAAATCCCTTTGGTCCTTTTTAAGTCTTTTGGAATCAAAGGTTTTTTAAGGCATTTGGTTACAATTTTAAAAAGTACAGGTTCGGTAAATTCTTACAATTTTGGGTACCTTGTTGTCTTTGTAATTTGCCTTTTATCTTAAAAACTCGAGTGTTGCTAATTTTGTAAGCAATATTAGCTCTCCTATGGTCATAATAATTTATTCTGTGCAACCTTTCAGTTATTTTCGGGATATAAGTCATTGAGAAGGACGGTTTTTGTTCTTCAGGATTATCCTTTGTCTTCTTCCTATTTTTTGTATATTTATTTATTAATTTATTCGAGACATGTCTTGGAAAGCTATTGGCTGTGAGTATATCCTTAATTGTCGCAATGTTCTATTTATATAATGGATAATGGTATAATGGATCGCTGATCGTCAAGACTCTTCTTACAAAGTTATATGCCGTGTTAATAATCAGTAATTCTTCCATGACGATGTCTGCGATTATTGGTGATGCCGGAGATCCCATAGGTAGTCCTTTTTCTTGTATATACGTCTTGTTCTTGTATTTAAAATACCGGTTATCTTTAACACAAAATGTCAATGCTTGCATAAATAATTGTTTCGTCCAGCTCGTTGTTGTCATCACCTGGTCCCATTTATCCCCAATTATTGTCAGTGCGTGTGTTACCGGAATACTCGGAAAGAGAGATATTACGTCAGAGGAAGTCATAATTTCGATCTAAATTTAAATTGTTGAACTAACAAGATCATTTTTAAAATAAAAAATGTTTTTCTAAAATACCTATACAAGAAGAACTTTCAAAACAAATCTAATTAATGTTCAAAGCAAATGGCCACAGAGCCCTCTGCTGAACATAAACCTAAAAATAGCCATCGGATGGACTTCATCTGATATCGTCACTCCGTTGTCGTGACTGCTTTCGCAATGCTTAAAAAGTTCTAAGATGAATAAATGTCTTATACATATGTCGTATTTTATAAAACAAATGAGAATTATACACAACGTAAAGAAATGTAATTAATTATATTTCCTTTCAAATCAACCAAAAATGTTGTTTGAATCGCCCATTTTTCATTTGAAATTTTCGTTCTGATCGAAAATCAAAAGGACTGTGAATAACAATGTGCCCTTTTAAAACATCACATTTATGGATATCATCAATGAATTTATGGAAGAACGAATTGTCGTCTGCGATTATACTCTTTTCCTAATATGATCATGAGATCCTGTTTTTAAAGTTGCCTTTCTGTCGTTTTTTTTTTATTCCGGGGTTGATCGATAGTCGTTTATCGATATGGGGTATCAAAAGCGACAGTATAATCTATTGTTGACTCACTATTACAGCGTTTTTCCCCCTTTTTGAGATCAACACAATTGGGCATGCATTTGAAAATACGTCAATGCTTCATCGATTAGATTGCCTGATTTTTAATGAAGTACATACCATATTACTATAGGGTAAGGTCACCTTAAGTGGACTGCCACTTAGAGTGGACCAATTGATAGTTTAATATGTTGTGACAGTTGGAATGTCAAACTAAGATCACAGCCAACTTTACTGATAACGTCAACAGTAAGTTATAAAGATCCCAGCTGAGAACACGTGTTTCAATAAAAGTTCAAAAACTTTTGTAGTTATGTGGATTTTTTTGGACTTTACCGTTTTTTATACCCGACACACTCTGTGTCGAGGGTATATTGCGTTTGTGTGGTTGTGTGTAACACCCAGAACTAGTCGAGATAGACCATAAAAAATATATATAGAAATGATCAGTGTCACCAGGAGATTCGATTTAGACATGTCCGTCCCGTCTTGTCCGTCTGTCTGTATACAGTTATCTTATCGAAGGAGTTGAGCTATCTTGACAAAATTTGGTATGCGTGCTCACGGGGACATGAGTAAGAACAAAGAATGGACCCGATCGGACTATTTTTAGGGGTACCTCTAGTACTAGGGTCTGTAACGAAAATCACAAAAACTGCTCTAAATCCGATGTTTTTCAAGATATTTTGATGAAATTTGATATTTGATTCATATTGAAAGGCCAGTAATATTATTTCCGAAAATTGGAAAAGTGGGCGTGGCAGAAGGGCGGTTTTCGAAAATTGTCTCCTACACCCGAAATTCAAATGGGACTTGAACGAAATTTGGCACTTATGCTTCCTATGTAGCCTTAAACATCCTTCCAAAAAATTTCCTTGATCGGTCCATTTTTAAGGGTACCTCCAGTACTAGGGTCTGTCACAAAAAATCCCAAAACTGCCTTAAAGTCGGACTTTTCGAAATATTTTAATGAAACTTAGAATTTGAGCGTATATTTAAGCCTCCGATTAGAATTCAAAAAAATTTGAAAAGTGGGCGTGGAAAAAGGGCGGTTTTCATAAACAAATTCAACAAAAGTCGGTATATGGGGCCCGTAATGGCCTTAAACACCTCTTGATATTAAAAATTATTTGAAGATGTGTGTCTGTGTCGGGTATTCTATTGTCAGGCTCGCCTGACTATAACACCCTTACTTGTTTTTTTTTTTATTTATCTCTGATGGTCCACTCAAGGTTGCATTTTTCACCACACAAAATTTCTACCCTTTTTTAAAAAACTATTTTTTTTTTATAACCAACATTTTGAAGATCTGTTACCATGGAAAGATGCCTAGTAATATCGATTAAAAAATGGTATATAAAAACCACGGTTCACTTTCTTCGACAAATTTTTATATAAAATTTTGCATCTATAATAGATGACATAAACCAATAAATTTCTTGAAATTTCAACGTTGAAGAAATTGCATTACATTTCCTATCAAGCAAGAAAATAAATTTCAAGAGAAAAAGCCTTTGCTCAAAATCCTCCATCTGGATATTTTCTCTCTAACCGATTTTAATTAAATTTCCATGAGTATGAAGTAAAGCTATTATCTTTCCATTAGCCAAAGTTTTTGAACATACTCGTAAGTTTTCTTAACATGACAGAACAAGCATGTATATCTTGCCTCATAAGATGTCCAGTAAACAGGTTGAGCTGGGTGTTTTGTCAATTTTGTTTGTCCTTATCGGTTGAGCTTCCTTTAAAGTTAAGACCATTTACATGTTGATGGGCAGTTTTGACGTCACATACCACCTTGGGGAGTGTGTGTTTTTTCGATGGGGCTTAGTGCGTTTGTGTGTGTGTGTGTGTTTCCGGGTATGTGTGTATTTAGAATGCAAGGCATGGCAATATCGAACGGACCTAAGAGTTTTGCATTCATGAAAATTAGTTTTATTGTGAACAAGCATTTTTCTTCCATTTTATATTAGGCCAACTTTCACTCGGTCGCCTTGATTGTGGATAGTTTTCTTGACATTTAAGTGCTTCTATCATTTATTAAGAAATGTTTCCGTTGACTGAATTTTACATAGAATTTAAGCTGTCGGTTGGTGTGCCTTTGATGGCATTAAAAGTGCAGAAAATTTCCTCAAAGATTGTGTTTTCTAGATAAACATGAAGTATAATCGAAAGTATAATGATATTCCTTTGTGGCTTTTTAAGTATAAACTAAGATACGGTATTACCCGGATATAAGAACCTCTTAAAATGCATTCAAGCCCCTACTAGAAATGGGGGAAGGTATCTTCATCAAAATTTACTTTATTTCAGTACATTCAACTATGCTATAGTTTTCTATGATTTTAGAAGAAATGAGCATTTCTCTAGAGAACACTGTACTTTCTGCCAGTCTTCACTTAGCTCGGCTTGGCTTATGTATATCGGACTTAGCAGTTTTGAGGAAGCACAAATTGCAAAACCTTTAAAATATGTACTTTTAAAACAAAAGAATTTAGATTCGATTCATAGAAGAAGTAGAACTCATAGAAGCATAAAAATATGCTGGCAATAAATGAAATTATCCTTGTGTGGAAAATTTACAAATTAAAATTGCTTCATGGGTGCGAGGATTGAATGTACAAAAGAGTAAATAAATATTCTAATAGCCTTTTTTTACAGTAGAAATTAAAACTTAAATTTTATAACATTTTTGGGATTTATATTTTTAAAAAATAAAACCATGCAGTATTTAAATCCTTTTGGTTTAAATAAGGCGAGAGAAAATTGAGTATTTTATTTAGGTATTAATTTAAAACCTTTATTGGACTTGATTCAACGACGACATTGCCATTGAAAATATACCTTTAAGGGATTGAATTAAGTATGACGTGGACTAATTTAGAACATCTCTCCACCCTGTAGGAAATTGTACTACAGCAGAAGTACTCTTCGACTACTCCTCAATTCAACAGTTCTACTCGTTAATAATTTTCCCACCAATGCTTTGAATTGCCAACTCTAACCTGAGGTGTCCTTCGGATATCAACACTTGGGACTGGTGCAGAAGTAGAGAAAACGGGGCGCCAAACTAGTACATTTGATATATTACGTTTATACATAGGGCAGCGGGCCAAGCTGTCGTAGCTCAGTAGGTAGCGCATGCGCTTCACGTTTCGAAGGACCCGAGTTCAATTTCCCGACCGAGAAAACTCCGATTTTTTTGAAATAAGTGGTTCAAATTGAAATCCTAAGAAGAATATATATAATTTTTAAAAATGTGAGGTTTCAAATTCATCGATATTAAATTTGCTTGCTTTGCTCAAACACGCTTCTACTTAGCCACGGAGCCATATGACTCACACGCAGCAAATATGCTAGCTAGATTAATGTCTGAGCAAAATTGAGCTGTAGACGCCTCGTTGACAATTTCACTAGTCGGGTTCTACTGCCCGTGTCGATACTCGTATACTAGTATTTTTGATTATTTTTGTTTGTTTGTTTCTATACTCAAGAACAACCCTTTAGAGAAGACATGCATAAATCAAATCATTTTAACCCTTCCAAAGATCTGGTGTGGAAGGCCTGGTTGTATGCCGTGTTTATTGAAGATATGAGATTGAACGGTGGATTCTACCGTCTCGTGACCGTAGGATATAAAAGTTTTTGAAAGACTCAACGTCGCACCGGGGAGAGAAACCTCTACCGTTGACTCTTCCTGTTTAAATGCCGCTTCTGTTTTTACCGTTGCACTGGTTATACTAAATCACATTAAATTTACATTGCTTGGGTATTTACAAATTGTAATGTTCATCTGTATCTATGGCAATATTAATGTTACTAATTATAATAACCTTGCTCACGTGTTGCTTACGTACTGTGGATGAGCAATTTGTATTTTTTTTTTATTTTTGGAAACAAACCGACATACACCCGTTGGCAACTAATTAGAAACCAATTTTATTTTGGAAAAATTTTATATTTTATCGTTTTTTTATATAATTAATTCATGAATATGTGATACAAAAAATCAACAACAAGTATTCGCTATAAGAATAAGACAAAAAAAAAATTCTTATGCAATTCGACATCATAATAGGCCTATTATGATGTCGATTTTAAAATCATAAGCATATTAAGCATATTATGACACTAGATTTGAGAAAGTATAAAAAAAAATTTAAAACAAACAAAAAGCATGGCATACTACCAGGGTTTGTAATGAATTTCAAAGCGTGCAATAAAAAATTTAAAAACGCACGCATTTCAAAAAATACAAGGCAACAATAAGCAGAGCATACTACGAAGTTGTATAATAAAGAATTTCAAACTATGAATCTGTCAAATAAAAATTAAAATTTTCTTCACAAAAAAAAAAACGTTTTCTTAAATTTAAGTTAAAATCTAGTTTCAAATCTTATTGCATAAAATATTGTTCGGCACTCGTGTCGAAACTCAGCTTTTTTCGCACTCGTGGTATTGTAAAACTCGGCTGCGCCTCGTTCTACAACATTTACTACTCGTGCAAAAAAAAGCTTCATTTCGACACTTGTATCGAAAATATCTATTTTCATGGAGGCATATTGTTTTTTTCACATTAAAAAAAAAAAATTTCAGTTTTGATTAGGACAACTAATTGGAAACCCGATAAATTTTCAAGCAATTTAAAGGAAAATAAAAGTAAAATCGATAAATTTTTTTTAGTATGTGCTTGGTCGGAAATCCTCTCTGCTTCAACACAGCTCCGCAACGGTTTTGCATGGACTCGATTAGGTCTTGGCATCGCTTAGCTGGTATTGCGTGCCACGCTTCCCTCACTTTTTCATAAAGATTGTCTAAATTTGTAAAATTTTGAGTACTAGCGGCTCTTTTTACATCACCCCATAGGTGTTCAATGGAATTTCGAGCAATGAAGTTTTTCGTGTACTTCGAAGTGTGCTTTGGGTCATTGTCTTGCTGAAAAGACCAAATAACCGGCATGTTTTCTTTTTCCCACGGCAAAATTACGTTTTCCAGAATGTCAACATACTGTTCCTTATTCATTATACCCACAATTCGATGAATTGGTCCAACGCCGTTCCACGACAAATAGCCCCAAACGAAAATAGATCCACCGCCATGTTTCACTACAGGCGTGGTGTATCTGGGATCCAGTTCCTTACATTTGGGGCGTCGAACGTACTTTCTCCCGTCAGGGCCAATTCTGTTTATCTTAGTTTCATCACTCCACAAGATATATTTCCATTTTTCAGCTGTCCAATCAGCATGGTTTTTTTGGAAAATTGAATACGCTTTTTTCTGTTAGACAACCTTACAAGAGGTTTCTTTCGTGCGAGTCTGCCGTGAAGCCCAGCATCTACCAAACGACGAGCAACCGTTCTTTTTGATAATTTTTTGTTAAACATTTCTATAATTTCGCGTTGAATGTCGGCAGCGGTCTTTCTAGGGTCAGCTTTGGAGAGACGAACAATTACTTTATCAATGCGTTTCGAGGTTTTTCGTGGCCTTGCTTTCCGTGGAAATTTTTTCTGGGGTCTCATATTTTCGAATATGAGATATAGCACCAAATACCACCTTTTTCGAACAATTCAACTGAGAGTTGCGATCTGTTGGTATGAGAGGCCAGACCCACGAAGCTCAATAATTGCCTTTCTTGTCGCCGGCGTACAATTTTTGCCCTTCCCCATCCTTTGAGCTATTTACCTAAATAACATTTCATTCAATATGCTTTCGCTTGATTCCAAATAATAAAATCTTACAAAAATATACACAAATAACTAAAAGAAACTGACTTTTTGGCACTGCTAAAACTTCGTTTCTAATTAAGTGTCAAAAGAAAAATCACGTGTTTCAATTGAAAATCTCACCCATGCAAATTTATCAACCTGTCTAAGCGGCTATGCATTTCATTTCAAATGAGAGGAAGATGGGAATATAAGGAGAGCGAAAATTCAGTATTCAAATAACAGAAACAAGTGAAAAGTAGAGAATTATAAGATGAAAAGCATCGTTTCTAATTAGTTGTCAACGGCTGTACATACATACAAACACGTGTATAAACTGCCATGCCCTTGAACAGGGACAAAAATTTTGCTTTCATTTTAGTTGATTACCCAATCCGTTAACTTTCAACCCTTATTAGCTTTTTTGCCATCATTTAGCACGTGACCATAGTTTACTTTGGCAGTCATAGAAGAATTCGCAAAATGTATTTGACTTCAAGGGAGAACACCAACTGTAACCACCATGTGCAAATAAATCTGGCATGGAAACGTTCTGTAATCTAGGCGACTAATTATTTCGAATGAAGCAATTGCAGATTTTCTTCGGCGATGTTGTACACTGAGCGAACTTAACCATGATTTTTTCAAAAATGCGCATTGTTATTCACAGTCCTTTTGATTTTCGAGCAGAACGAAAATTTCAAAAGAAAAATGGTTGAGTCAACAACATTTTTGGTTGATTTAAAAGGAAATATGTTTAATTACATTTCTTTGCGTTCCGTATAATTCTCATTTGCTTTATAAAATAGGACATATAAGATATGTATTCATCTTAGAACTTTTTAAGCATTGCGAAAGCAGTCACGACAACGGAGTGACGATATCAGATGAAGTCCATCCGATGGCTATTTTTAGGTTTATGTTCAGCAGAGGGCTCTGTGGCCATTTGCTTTGAACATTAATTAGATTTGTTTTGAAAGTTCTTCTTGTATAGTATTTTTGAATTTTGTTTTTTATTTTAAAAATTATCTTGTCATTTCAATTACGTCCGTGGTTAGTTCAACAATTTAAATTTAAATCCATTTTTTGAAAATTATCATTTTAATTCAACCTGAAATATGGTTGATTCAAAAGGAAAATCTTTATTTTTTTCGACAAGAAAAATTGTTAAAATAAAAATATTCCTTGTTGAAGCCGTTTTGTATGTTTTTCCTTTTGATTTAACCAGTTTTCTGTTTGATTTTTTTCTCTGTGTACCTTGAATTAAATTTTTTGTTTTTAAATAACTTTTACTAATCTTTAGGCGATTCTAGGAAAATAATTTCGCTTGTTTAAGGGCCTGGAAATTAGCGCTGATCCTCAAAAGATGTTGAAAACAAATAAAAATCGATCAAATGGACGATTTCATAAATCTTCCATTTTGCTTTAAAGCATCCACTTGCACTGAAAATATTCCCGTTTATAAAGCTTTTGACTTTTAAAACATTCTCGGCCTTTACTATTGGGCAGGCGACAAAAGTCTTACGCTTTAGAAAGAAAAGCCCTTCAAGGATACAAAAAATATCATAGAATTCTCCTCCTTCTTTTTCTGCACAAATGTCACCACCAGGTTTTCCCATTTTAGTATTGTGGAAAAAAAAATTTTTTTTTTTCTTTTGTTTTTTCAAAAAACAACCAATTTCTACACTATCTTCTGCTTCTGTTTAGTAGAGATTTGATGTTTACTTTGACCACGACGGATTAACGTAAAAGTTCATTTTCTACTGCAGTTCTGCGGTGGCAGATGAGAGATACGCTACCCTACCCTATCTATATGGCACTATCAAGGTGCGCTACTCGTGGTTGGCTAGCATTTCCAGTCCAGAAATTATTGCTATCTTGTTTGAAAATAATTTTTGGAGATCTCCTGCTACCAAATAATGTCCCTAATACTGACAGCGTCGTCAAGGAGTTGCATACGATCCCTGTGTGCCAACAATATTGCTTCCTCAAGTTAGACCTTGTGGACATGTATACACGTATCGACAAGGGTAAAATAGTAGAGTGTATGGCCGAGTGGACACAAAAAGAGGAATTCAAGAATAGGTGTCCAATCCCTATTTGTTTGTTCCGAGCTCTATTTCATTATTCCGTGACTTTTTCGTCTTAAATTTCATACGACAGCAGGGTCTTCAAACAGGTGATGGGTTTACCACAGGGGGAACCCGACTCGTGGAATATTGCAACTATCTCAGTGGACTATCTATTACGCAACTCACTGACTCAATTATTCCACATGTCCCGTGTTGTTATTTGGTACAAGTACATGGACGATATTTTGGTGTACATACCAAATGTCCATATTGCTTATTTCAAGTCCCAATTGTCGAAAGTTTTAAATATGGATTTAACATGGGAAGAAGAGGTTAAATCCCGCCTCTCCGGCGACAGTTATAAAATATAATTTTTAGATTTAGAAATACACAGGAGTATGGTAAATCATGCAGGATCACATAAAAGTACCGGCTTGCACATAAAACCAATCGCCTCAAAGCGAACAGTTCATTTTAAATCTGCTCAGTCCGAACGCGACAAGAAAAATACGATATGCCATTATCTACGACGTGTAGTGTGCCGCTCTAGCAACTGTTTTCTGCTGAGAGATTTAGATGTTGTCCATCACATTTTTAAATGCAATGAATATCCACAGGGGTTGTATCTATCCGTTATAAGGAGCTGTTTGACATCTACAATAGGGGACCTAATGTCTGGAAAGATACCCTTCCAAAGGCTTGACGTATCTGAGAGGATAAACATTTTGTATACCTACCACTATACCTTTACTGACGTAATGCTGTTCGCAACACCAAAGTGAAAAGTAATTTTTAGATTGCATGGAAAAAAACTTGTTCAAATGAAGTCAACTACTATTCAGGAACATTCTGCAAAATTTTAGGGCCAATATTACCAAGTATTTAAAAAAATATTTTAAAAATAAAATCTGATTTTCATTTTCACCAATGAAATTTTTAATAATTAAAAAAAAAAATAAATTAAACTACCTCAGTAGGTCGTGAGCGAGATGGCAACCACACTTTTTTTTATTGAATTTCGGGTGTACGAGATGATTTTTGAAAAACTCCCTCCTGCCACGCCCACTTTTACAATATTTGGAAATCATATTCCTTGCCTTAAAACATGTTCAAATATTTAGTTTCATCAAAATATCTTAAAAAACTTCGATTTAAAGCAGGTTTTGTTATTGTCGTAACAGACCCTAGTACTGCAGGTACCCCTAAAAATGGTCCGATCGG
>CM035809.1:11178208-11194196 GCA_020466095.1 Chlorops oryzae | reverse complement strand
CATTGCGAAAGCAGTCACGCCAACAGATTGCATATGTAACAATATATGTCACTCTCAGAGATATTGCGCGGGACGTTTCGCGCCAGTTAGAAAAGATGTTACTCGACAGGCGAAAAAGAGCGAGAGAGAAATACTTTTGGTGAGTACCTCAGTGCAAAATGCTCATTTTGGTGGGTACCCAAAACCGTGGTGGGTACTCAAGACCGTGGTGAAACGAGCCAAAACCGAAACGGCTCCTGAGTGACATATATAGTAATATATGACAGATTGACAAAATCGGATGAAGTCCATCCGATGGCTATTTTTTTGGTTATGTTCAGTAGAGGGCTCTGTGGCCATTTGCTTTGAACGTTAATTAAATTTGTTTTGACATTTCTTCTTTTATAGGTATTTTTTTGTTTAAAAAAATTATCTTGTCATTTCAATTACTTCCGTGGTTGGTTCAACAATTTAAATTTAAATCCATTTTTGAATGCAATGAACGCAATGCACTGCCACCCAATTGGAAAACAATGGATCCAGCTACTTTGCTCTGAATGGTATGAATGCGATGAATGAAATTTATTTTTAAGGATATTTGTCTTAATAGACTTTCTTATTTAATTTAATTCAGATGCGCCCAGGGACTCAGTTTTTGCATTACATTGGGATTTTCACCAATGGCCCCAAGATCTGAATACTACTGAGTGTGTTAACATTGATGATAAAGATCTTTTCGGAATTGGGCGCTCAAAGAAAATTGCTCGAAAAAAAGCTGCTATTTCTGCGTGTAATACTTTATTCAATACAGATTTTGTTGAAGGCGTAAACTCGACTGCATAATAATAAATTATGAAAATATCTTGTTTATTATCCCGTTATAACATCAACACGCAATCGTTTTGCCTTGAAAAAAAAAAAAAAAAAAAAGTTGGCAGTTATGGAACTGCCGTTGAAGTGAAAAACATAGAATGTGTATTGAAGTTTGAAATGCATAATATTTTGATTTAAAATTATTAAAATCAATCTGGATTTTTACATTTAATGAGACTCAGAGAAACAATTATAGGCATGTTATATGTAAAGTATTTTATTATTTTATTATGAAATATATTGCTGGCTGCACAAAGTTTTAACAATTAATTACACTGCTCAACACTAAATTTCCTTTGACTTGAAACCAACTTTTTTTTTGTCGTATTTGTTTCGCTGAAGCAAAATATATGCTTTAAGTTTGAAAGTTAGCTCGCGTTTTTTAAATATTCGCTAAGAAAGGTTTTGCGATTTTTTGTCAATATTTTTTAGTCGTAGTTTTATCGTTCGACCGTTTCAAAACATTTAATTCATATAAAAGAAGAGTAAATATACAGCATATCCCTCATACATTATGGATGAAATCGGTTCAACAGCTAGGAGCTATAGGGCGATAAAGGCAAAAATTTTAAGAAATTTTTTAACAACTTTGTACATCTTCCGAAGAAGATTCGGTATTCAGGTTTAGGCTATCTTAAGTAAATGAGTGGATTTCTAAGACCATTTCAAGACCCAGAAAAAGAAAATCCGATGAGTTTGTTCATATTTGAATTGGGTTTTTTAGAAAAATGAGACGAGTTTTTTTCGCCAGAAAATATTTTATATATTTTAGTTTCATTTGATTTTTTCATCGTCGTCTCTATCATTATCCGAGGACACCGGAGACATATATTACTATATGTGGCACTCTACAACAACTATTCTTGTTGAGTTGAAGTAGGCCCCCGTTGCATGCATTCTTATGGCAAAATCAAAAACGTAGCACGCCCCCGAGAAATTCCGGGTCCGGTCTAACAAATCTTTTCAAATCTTGTAACATGTACCAAAATGTTGGGTATAACTCATATACATGTATAAGTGTTCGTCAAATATTTTTTGTTAAAACTAAGTTTTTTTGACTAAAATATGGTTTATATATAATTTCAAAAATCTTTACGTGAAATTTTCCTTTTGTTCTTCAACAACGCTAAAGAAGAGCACTCATGCGTCGAATATGACCGAATGTTTGTTTACAAAACAGAACAGCTGATATGAACTTTTCACTGATGTAGAAAAAATTCTAGCTCGATACCAAACTAATGGCTCAAGTACTTTTAACAAATCATGCTAAAATGAATACAAAACCTATTTATTTTTCGAATTCCTCTCTTGAAAAGGGCACAGTATTGCATAATCTTTCATCAAAAACCTAAAAGGTTGTATACTAAAAAAGAAAACATTAAAAAATTTCAACGCAAGAATTCTTAGTTACAAAATTGAGTGAGTACTCAAAACATTCTAGCATCACTAATTAGGTTGTTGTTGGGAGTGCCACATATAGTAATATATGACCGGAGATACAATATGTACAATACAATATGTTGCATGCCCAGTGACAATACTAAGAATCACAACGTCGAGCTTTCGTTTTCTATTAGTACCCAGCGGCCAAAGTGCTGCTTACAGAAGCGATGAACCGTCCCAGCGGCCAACAATGCCTACCGCCTACAACCGCCTACCACATTTTCAATTTCGGTGCTATGATTCGATGTGTACATAAGGGAACGTGTCCAAACTACGTGAACCATTTTTACTACTTTTTTACCCCCCCCCCCCCCCACCCCCCTCGGTGACAATCCGTAGAATAATTTAAGTGACCAATTTGTCCAAGTATAGTACTTTCAGGACCCCCTCCCCCCCTAAAAGGGTCACGTAGTTTGGACACGTTCCCTAAAAACGTTCATAGGAAAAGTGCATAGCGCATTGAGATATCCTGAGCATTTAAAAATTATATGTAAACACATTGGCATGACTATGTCGCTCCACCTCGCAGACACTCTCATGCTGAGCATATCACCGAGGCGTCCGCAATGAAAGACGCTTGGACTTGTTCACCGCCGACACTATATGCTGCTGGGAACATACATACACGCATTATTGAGCAGATATGACTCATGGCTGCCACAGTTGGCGTTTTAACGCAAAACTGACACTATATTTTACAGTCGGCGGTGTGGCTCGTTTTCATTGTATTTGGCTCTTTTTTGGCTTTATTACGCCACGACAAAAATTACTCAGTGACCAATTCAAAGCAAAAAATTTTCGGTGCAAACACTCAAAATAATTTAGATTTAGCGGACCTAATCCACATCACAAAATTTTTGTTTTACAATATACATACATATATACATGTAATATAAGTGTTGGACCCTTTTAATTCCCATTGGCTCTTTTTGAATCGCTGTGGCACTTTTATATCTTTTTAAATGGCAACCGTTTGCATACTCTCTTTGCGCGTAGTGAGAAAGAAGATCGAATGAACTGAGAGAACCGAAGTCAAAGTGAGAAACCAAGAGCGAGTTGAATCAAATCCCAGTCGGAATATGCAATGTTTAGCTATTACTATTTTTGCAATAGTTTCTATGCGGAATTTGTCGTTCAAAATTATAATTGCGATGTCATAAAAATGAATGAAAGCTATCGTAGAATTTGTTTTTAACCACTCACGAATTTTTAAGACGTAATATTTTTCCTTTGTCATCAATGATTTTCTAAAAGAAGATATTCATGGAATATCAAATTGCCGACTGGGGTGTTACGTCGACGAATCACATAAAACTTTTAGGAATGCTTCTCACTGAAAGCTACGCACACTAATATAGCCGAGATATACGTACACGACGACCGTGACGGTTACAACATATACAAATGCATTTTGAACTTAAAGATTTGCTCCCTGCTCAACGCGCCTATAGAAGTTTTCACTTCAAAAAAATTTACAAGCTTTGACTGCACATTTTTATAAGGGATGAAGAGAGACAAAAATATGTCTACCGTTACGATTATATTTATGTTCCACGTTTACTCAATATCATAATTTGTAGCTGCCCCAAGAGAGACGAAACACTCGATGAGAAAAACTCAACAACGAAGAGGAAAATTAATGCCGGTAAGAACAAAAACTCTGTATTTCTTAAATTTATTATCAATGATAATTTTTTTGCATATATAAAAGGATTCTAAAATTTGCAAACAAGAGCCATTGTCGTCAGCATCATCATGAGCGAAAGATGAAAATAGTTGCAGTGATTACGAAGAATGCAGCGAAGCTCTACGCTGTGCAACGAACGGCCAACGGCGGCTATCGTCCTGTTATGGAAGTAAGCACAAAAGAGAATCCTTTGTTTGCCATCAATTCCTCAATGGCAAAAGAATGCTTCGGTATTTTGAATAACCCTGATGAAGAAGCAGTACTACCGAAAAATTGTTATCACAATCTTGAAAAGTGCTACAGCGAGTGCATCGACCTCGACCGCGAGTGCACAACGATCTATCGATTGTGATCTCGAGTTAAAAAAAAACACAGTCGAATTCTTCCAATTTGCTTTGTTATGAACCCATGTTGTCAATAAAAAAATAAATTTGATGGAATCTCGCATACCCCGTGTGCACTGGCAACTACCGGCTGCTTCAGTCAGGTGGGCTCCTCGTATTTACGTGCTCGAGATTCAAGAATAATTTTGGACAACGGTGGTCAAAACAAGAAAAATCTGCACACGGATTGTTTTCACTGTCAACGATCCAATAGAAACAAGGAAATTAAGCAAAAAGAAAGGGAAGGAGTTCTTATGCGCGCACACGATGACCGATCGATATGAACAAAATTATAGCGTCAAATGTAAAGAGCTACGCCACGCCCCCTTGGTGACAATTTTGGACCATGCGGCGGAACAAAGTTTTCGGAATGCGATGACTCTCGTGATCCTTCCGATCGCCGGACAGAAAATTGATGACGATTGGCGTCGAAGATAGAAAAATACTTTCGACAAATTTTCGTCTCAAACGGATACAAATTTTGGAGACACGTTGGAGATTCAAAAAAAAAAAAAACGTAGATGGTTTGTTGGGAATTTGCTTCCGACCAAAAATGTTTCGCAATTTGCCCAAATTAGTATTAAAATTTTTTAAAATTTACTTTTAATTTAATACTTTTTATATAATCACCATTTTGTTTTTCTTTTAAAATTTCAAAAACTAGCCAGAATAAACGTAACCCTTCTGGGCTTCAGAGAAGAATCCGTCGACTGAGCTCTCGATACTGCGCCGACACCCGCTTTTAAACCTTCCGCTGCTCTCTTTTGCTGATCTATTCAGCAATTAGGAAATGTGTGTTAGGACAGATGATGAGATGCTCTGCATTCTTATTTTCCTTTGTTCTAATTATACCCAGTGTAAGCGGGGTATATTAGTTTTGTGAGAATCTTGTAACAGGGAGAATTAAGCTGCGGAGATATAGACAAATATATATAAAAATGATCAGGATCAAAAACTGAATCGATTTAGATATGTCCGTCTGTCCGTCCGTCTGTCCGTCCGTCCGTCTGTCCGTCCGTCTGTCCATCCGTCTGTGTCCGGATCTCCACCGAAACGGCTGGACCAACCAAGTCGAAATTTGGCATACAGGTATATCGGAATTCGAGTATAATCCTAAATAAAAATGGGAGACATCCGCCCACTGCCATGCCCACAAATGAATTTAATGTGTTTTCAGTAAAATGCTTGTAACTTGCGAACCACTCAACACATTACATTGATATTTGGTGTACTGGTAAACTACGAAAAAGGACATATCCTGGAAAAAAATGGACGCCGCCCTCCTCGAGCCACGCCCACAAATAAGGGTTTATCGTAATTTGTGAAGTAAAAGGCGTAGAAGCTTCAAATTCGCAACATAGATTAACCAAGGCGAATGAAAGGTGTAGGAAAAAAATTTATATGGCCCGCCCACTGCCACGCCTACAAATGGAGAGGCAAAACATAGTGCGCCAATAATGTCGGGACGCTGGGTATTTAAAAGTCGGGCTTGACCGACTTTAGCTTTCTTACTTGTTTTTTTTTTATTTGGTAGAAAGTTTCTACTAGAAACAGGTTTGGCTGCGATTATGCGTATGCATTGTACACATTATCAAATTATTGCCTATTGCATTTGTGTATTGAGCTACATGCATTACACTGATCGAATGATCGATGACGTAGAGTTTGATGCAAATCATCTCTTGCGTTCTAGGTAACCCAGTAGACCATAACCCTGCCTTCTGATGTTTTTTGTTCAGCTTCTTAGATGAAGTAAACCTCTTTTGAGTATTTTGTGGGTTTTGCTATTTTTTTTCAACCCAGCACAGCTTCTTACGTTAATAATTGTAAATGGATTCTACAATAAATATATTTTTGTCTTATTTTAAAGATCAAATACGGGCGCACAATATTAGAACCGGAAAGCGATATAATCACCAATCTAGCAATTATTTTGCCAACCAACATATTCTGGGTGAAACATTAAAATATTTTTAATATATGTACCTATATTAAACATATTGAAGTTCAACGTTGACTATACTCAACCATTTTTTATAAGACCTCAACATATGCATTGAAAATGTACTTATTTTTGAGCGAAATATCAATGAAAGATGTCAAAATGATATCGGGGACCAATAAAATTGGGACAAAAATCGTTCAAAATGATCACACTTGTCACCAATCTAAGTCCAACAAGTAAGGGTGTTATAGTCAGGGGAGCCTGACAATAAAATACCCGACACAGACACACATGTTTAAATAAATTTGGAACCACGGCCAAAAAGCAAGACCACTAAGTAAGAATATTCAAGAGGTTTTTAAAGCCATTAGGGGCCCCATATACCGACTTTTGTTCAATTTCTTTATAAAAACCGCCTCATTTCCACGCCTACTTTTCCATTTTTTTTTTCAATTCTAATCGGAGACTTAAATATACGCTCAAATTCTAAGTTTTATTGAAATATTTCGAAAAATTCCGATTTTGAGGCAGTTTTGGGATTTTTGTGACAGACCCTAGTACTGGAGGTACCCTTAATAATGGACCGACCAAGGAAATTTTTGGGAGGATGTTTATGGCTACAAAGGAAGCATAATTGCCAAATTTCAAGTGCCATTTGAATTTCGGGTGGAAGAGACAATTTTCGAAAAACGCCCTTTTGCCACGCCCACTTTCAAAATTTTTGAAAACCGTGTAACTTGCCTTGAAACATGTTCAAATATCAAATTTCATCCAAATATGTTGAAACACTTCGATTTTAGAGCAGTTTTTGTGATTTTCGTAACAGATCCTAGTACTGGAGGTACCCATAAAAATGGTCCGATCGGGTCCACTCTCAAACCCCGTGAGCACGCATACAAAATTTTGTCGAGATAGCTCAACTCCTTCAATAAGATAACAGTATACAGACAGACGGACAGACAGACGGACAGACGGACATGTCTAAATCGAATCGCCTGGTGACGCTGATCATTTCTATATATATTTTGTATGGTCTATCTCGACTGGTTCTGGGGGTTACACACAACCACACAAACGCAATATACCCTCGACACAGAGTGTTTCGGGTATAAAAAATTTCGTTCACATTATCGGCGCAATGTTTGCGACAAAAATTTGCTTTAGGAATAATTAAGTGTTCTTTTTCCGTGCTTTCCCATTTTCAAATGCTGCTATTAAATTCTCAATATTCTACTTACTACGGAAACATCTTTCTTGGGGTCTTTTTAAGTCTTGCGATCTGTGTTCCATGGAACACCAATTCGTCCATGTGCCTTAAAAGGTTTACCTAATTTGGAAATCAAAGTCAAGCCACTATTAGGGCATTTAAGAGGGACTTTTTTTTTTTTTTACTTGCGACCAAAAATATTCGGAATTACTTTGAAGACCTAAAAAGGTCGAATTGAGGTAATTTTTTAAGGTCATTTTTATGGCAAAAATATGGTAAAATTTTTTTAAAACTTTACCAAAATAGGTCGAATGGACTTAGTGCTTGTCTCTTTTTTGTATTTTGCTTGTCATGGTAGTTATGCCACTTATTTAAGCATAGGTACATTATTAAATTCTTTGGAGTTAACCAAAAAGTGAAGACGATATATCCCATTCCATGCCATCTTTTTACATTAGAAGAATCGGTTATTTTCTGTGAATTTGGAACTTATTCGCCTCTGTGGTAAAAGCTCGCCTAAATGGTCGATGATAGGTCTATAAAAGCATTCCGATAGAAATACTTTTGAGACATACATATGTCGAGAAAATCGAAGAACTACTTCGATAGATCGATCGATATGTGGCAGAATTTTTCCATCCCAGCATTTATCGGGTTAATCGAACGTTCATTAATTACGTCAATATATTCAAACCGATTCTGAATATTCCCGGGGACCAAATTCCCGGGGAATTAACTTTTCTCGAGACATAAATTCCACTTTTTTAGAACGAAGTTCTTTACGAAACGATAGCGACAGGGGACCTAGTCGAGAAAAAATGAAAAACCGCTATAAAATCCGCGTTATCTAAATTGAAGTTCGCAAAAAAGGGTATAATAACCTTTGCAAAAAGAAAGAAATATACATACATTTACGTAAAATGACTTGCTGATGCGGCCGAGATATTATACTTTTTTAGGCGACACTTATTTCCGACGATATCCCGAAAAAACAATCAATTATGAAATTCAGTAACTACACAGACACATACAAGCATAAATGCATTCAAACAAAACAAAACAATATGTGGTGCTGCCAGACTGAACGTTTTCAGAATAACTCCGATTAGTAGGTTGGTGCAAATATATAAGGGCATTTTAGGTAGCTTATAATTTTTTTGCGCTATCAAAGTATACGTCAATTCGTACATAATTAAAACATAATTAAAATCATCGTCTGTACTCCGGGGGCTGCGGATGTAATATCGGTGTGAAAAATATCGATACTTTAAAACATCTTTATGTATGAAAATTCGCATTTTCGAGACTATCTCATTTGCGATGGAAAACCCTTTACACGTATGATTTTTCAGTTCCAGTATATTCTGCTTAGCTGACTTCGTACTTTAAGGGCTCAACGCTGTTGAAGTAAATTGAAAGGAAGTAACGAGCTCACTACTTTGAAGAAAGGAAATCAGAGTTGAAATTTCGATGACAGGTTGACAGAAATATAGGAAATGTGTGACTTAAATGCAACCCTGTGAGTCCGATTACTTGTAATAAGTACGTTCAAGTAACGAAAGTAAGTCAAAGTACTTATTTGTTTTTATACCCAGCGTAAGCAACGTATATTACGGTATCTTGTAACAGCCAGAATAACGCTCCGTAGATAAAGACATATATATATATATATATTAGTGATGCCACGAATATTCGGCCACTATTCGGTATTCGGCCTATTCGGCGTCATTTTTCAGTATTCGGTATTCGGCCGAATAGTTAAAATATTCGGCCGAATACCGAATAGTAGAAATAACTTATTAAAAAAATCAACACTAACTACAAATTAAATTTTTCTCACAATAACGTAAAAAAACTTAATTAACGAGAACTAAAAATACAGCAGATTTGCATTTTATTCTTTAGAAATATTAAATGTACGCTAGCTTCTTCTAAATTTTCTTCGAAAACATTATAAACAGTGGGCAAATTTTTCAGCGGCAGCTTTTGTCTTGACTCCAGCTAGTCGCGAGTAGGCCCAAGCTGTCTTTACTACGTGCCGAATATTCGGTTGCCGAATATTCGTTATTCGGCCGAGAGGTTGACCGAATATTCGGTATTCGGTATTCGGCCAAATCCACTATTCGGGGCATCACTAATATATATATATATTCTTGATCAGGATCAAAAATTCGATTTAGACATGTCCGTCTGTCCGTCCGTCCGTGTACGGATCTCCTCCGAAACGGCTGGACCAATCAAGTCGAAATGTGGCACACAGGTATATCGGGGTCCGAGTATGATCCTAACTAAAAATGGAAGACATCCGCTCACTGCCACGCCCACAAATGAATTTAATGTGTTTTCAGTAAAATGCTTGTAACTTGCGAACCACTCAACACATTCCATTGATATTTGGTGTACTGGTAAACTACGAAAAGGGACATATCCTGGAAAAAAATAGACGCCGCCCTCCGTGAGCCACGCCCACCAATAAGGGCTTATCGTAACTTGTGAAGTAAAAGGCGTAGAAGCTTCAAATTCGCAACATAGGTTGACCAAGACGAATGAAAGGTGTAGGAAAAAATTTTATGAGGCCCGCCCACTGCCACGCCCACAAATAGAGATTTTTTGTAACTTCCGAAGTAAAAGGCGTAGAAGCTTCAAATTCGCAACATAGGTTCACCAAGACGAATGAAAGGTGTAGGAAAAAATTTTGTGTGGCCCGCCCACTGCCACGCCCAAAAATGAAGATTTTTCGTAATTTCCGAAGTAAAAGGCGTAGAAGGCGAATGAAAGGTGTAGGGAAATAATTTATGTGGCCCTCCCACTGCCACGCCCATAAATAGAGAAGCAAAACATAGTGCGCTCATAACGTCGGGACGCTGGGTATTTCAAAGTCGGGCTTGACCGACTTTAGCTTTCTTACTTGTTTGTTAATAAAATTAATATTTGGACGGCGTTCTTTTAAGAATTCAAGTGTTGTTAAAGACATTCTGATATGTTACTCAAAAAAAAAAAGGAAAAAATTTCGGGTAGGTGCGTTTTTCGCGTAAGTGCATAAAATTGTCTGGAAAATAATTGAATGCAGCTAAGCACAATATACTGTATCGCATTTTCGCTTGTTAAAAACAGTTGAAAACAACAAACAGCCGTCTTGTATACATATATTTTTCGATTAATAAAAACAATTGAGTTTTGCGAAAAACCTTGCTGCGAATTATATTTACTAACATTTATAAATACCATAATGAACTTCGTTCTTATCTGGTGTCCTATGACACAACTCAACTTGTTTAAAATAGATAGGGTAAGGAAAATTATGGGTATGGGTCAAATACCCATTCCCCATCAAACTTCTTTCACCAAATATTTAAAAAAGAAGTTGTTTACTCCCGAGAAAATTTATTTCCCCGGGAATTTGTTTCCCGGTAATATTCAGAATCGGGCTGATTCTCTCCAAATTTGGACTCCCTGCCTGCCTTAGGTGAGGTTTAGTAAGAATTTTCTTGAGCCACGCCCCCTCTTTTTTTATTGACGTAATCAATGGACTTCCCCTAAGCTGATATTAAAAACCCCAAAAACAAATGTCAGCAAAATCTTTTTGAATAAAATGAATAAAGATTCCATTTTTCCTACGTTTTTCACTGAATTGATTTTAATTAGCGTAAAAATAACGCATCAAAAAAACTCTTTTTTTTTTCAATTGTAGAATTTTCAATAGCATCGTTCATTTGAGTACTTTCCAACAATTAATTTTAATTAGAAGAAGTTTTCTCAATACAGATGCAATGGAATGCAGTCGAGGGGAAAACAGAATGATGCACTTAAAGTAAACAAACAAACAAACAAACGAAGGAACGAATGAACCATTGAATGGAATGAACGATTGAATGGAATGAACGATTGAATGGAATGAACGAACAAGTCATGCAAAGTATATGAGGGAAGCGAGCAAACAAGCTGAAAACGAGCTAGAAAAACAGGACTCTAGACTCTAGAGCTCTGAAAGTTAAAATCGTGGAAAATGACTTCCACCTTTTTTAAATGGCATTGTAGGCTTGCGTTTGAATGATGTTCGTACATACATAGGTTATGTGTTTCAGACTGGCTTTTCGCTTTTAATTTTTTTATATACTATTTTTTTTCATTTTTGCTCCAATAGGGAATGAAACGGAAAAGCAAACGTGGAAAAAGCACATAAAATCAGAGTGAAGGTATTTCAGAAAAATTTATTGATTGCAATTATACTGTTTTTATTTCGCTTGATTTCATGTTCTCCATTCCTGTTTTCCATTTTCAGCGTTGGTTGCTATCGTTTGTTTTTTTTTTCTTTTAATGTCTTTCTTTTTGAAATTGTATCTGCATTAGTGAAGCAGTGAATGAATGGAATTCGCATTCTTCTGCAGAAAAAAAAAAACAAAAAAAAAAACAAAAAAATAAATAAATAAAAATAAAAAGATATATATTTCTCTTTAGCACATCGTTAAAAGCTCGGTGATGAGTATGCTTATAACGTTAAATTCGCCATTTAATTGCGGCAAAGTCAATCGTGTCTATTCACGATTTCAGCTACAGGTAAAGCTATGACCTGCAGTAATGTCCCTGCAGTAATGACCCTGCAGTAATGAGCCGGTCAATTTCTTAAGAAGGACTAGTCTTTGACCAGTCCAAATCCTACCGGTTAAATTATGGCAGTTCCCTCCATCGGATTCGGCTAGCCGAAGGTCGGTTATAAACGGGTTGGCCTAACGGTAGCCTGTAACTGACACTTTCATCAACTTAGAATATATTTTTTATATATAATATTATATATAATATAATATTTATGAAATTGGTTTTTTTATTTTCCTTATTTGACTATCCTAAAACCAGACAAATTTACGACAGTTGACCCAAAAAACTGACATACGGTCAGGAGCGGACTGGGGGTAAAAGGGCCCACCGAGCGTTTGAAAAATGGGGCCCCGGTACCTAAGGAAAAAAACCAGAAAACAGCTAAAAAGCATAGCGCACTGGGGGCCCACCGGACATTTGCATGGTTGCCTGTTGGCCCATCCGCCCCTGCCTACGATCAGATGTTTTGCGGACCGGTCCTTCTCCACATGACAAACCCATGTTAAAAAGGTCAGTTGAATGCATTAGAAATGGAATTATGAGGGGACTTGTACTGGTAAAATGAGAAACTGACCGAAGGCTACATAAAGGTCAGTCCATATTACTGCAGGGTGGCTTCACGAAGGAGCTATTTTAATTTACCTTGCCTCAACTTAGATCCATTTAAATCTCTCCCAGAATACAGAAGCCTCTTTAAAGAAATACGAAGGGGAAGAAGTGGAATATTAGCCACAATTTGGGATTTTTAAGGGGCTTGGAAAGTCGACTGCTTTACACAGAGCTGCGCCGAAAACGATAAAAAAAAACAATCCCTAAACCTGAGCAGTCAAGAAAAGGGAATGCCAGCCAACGTTTACAGAGAAAGGCACAGTGCTTTCACGTGTCCGCCCTCGATAGATTTCACTGCAGATATTTTAATTTTTTATAAATAACCGCAAAAAGAAAGACTCCCTTCGGTGGATTTTTTTTCTTCTTCTTAGATTTCTTTTCACAGCATTTCCGTTGCACTTTGAAAACAGGAAGAAGGATCAAAATTTCGCCTTTAAAATGATGATAAAATTAAAAAATGTTTGCATTCAATTTAATAACGGACAGGATTTTCTTTCATCAACTAACGCAAACATATTTCAAATTTGTACGCAGATAAGAAAAAATTGTTTTCTTTTTTTTTATTCCGAGATTGAAGCTTACCAAGAAAAATGAACATTTGAAAAGCAAGAGAGGGGGCAGAAAAAAAAAACGAATGCCAAGACCTTTATAAATGTAATAAATCAAAGCTTTTAGTACATCTTTTGACATCGTTTGTTCTTACATAGCTTGAACTTCGAGCAGAAGATCAATAAACGCGATAGCAAAGATAACTTCTAATAAGACCCATTGCAAAGTAATAACAACAACAACAATCAACAAAAGTAGAAGAGATGCTGAAGAATAAACAAAGTCCATTCGGAATCCTTTTTTTTTTTGGTTGTATGTACGAAGCAAAGGAGCACAAGTATGCCATTTTCCTTCGAACTGATACAGATGATAAAGTTTTATTTACTTTGAATTAGTACGAAAGTTTATTCAGAAGGTAGTTCATCTGAATTTAATTTGCTTCGGAAAGTGAATTTTTCTCTTAGTTTATTTCTCTTATTTTTTGCCCTGCATTTGGAGAGACAAAGGAAATAATGTGCGGGATGAAGAATATTTATAAAAGTTATAACTTCAATATCTGTTGTTTGATTGCCAATATTTTACTTCAGAAATACATACATATACATACATACACTAGCAATCATATGAATAGGTACACATTTTCTTTCTTAATTAATGTATATTTTCTTAAAAACTAGACGCTGGCAACTCTAGATTCTTAAGTTATTTTATGCACAAGACTCTCTCCTTTGCATACATGAAGAAAAGGAATGTCAAAACTTGACAGTTATTCGCCTTTTCTAATATTTCCCCAAATGTACTCAAAAACGTGCTTCTGAAAGTGACTCAATAGAATAGGTACAAAGGATTGAAAATAAAAATAACAAATCAATTGCTTTATTTGAACAAAAATGTCATCCAGACAAATAAATTAATGCAAATCTGAATAGCTTTAATAATGAGTACTTCCTCCATGGTTCAAAATGACCTCATAAATCCTCTGAGGAATTGAATCATACAGCTGCCGTAAAATAATCGAGTGTTATTTCGTTCCAAGCTTTCTTAATAGCCTCAATTAATGATTTTTTTCTTCGAATTGCCTTCCCGACTCGAAACTTTTCTTACAAGCCAGCCCCAAACGTTTTCGATGATATTTAAGTCAGGAGAGTACGGAGGCCACTCCAGTAAAGGAACTTTTTTGGGTGTTTATCCAATTTTAACCAATCGAGCGGTGTGAATTGGTGCATTGTCATGTTGGTAAGTCCAAGAGAGTGGTCCAAAAATGTTAGAAAATTGTGGGAAAGCTTTCTCAAGCACGCTAATGTAAGATTTCGCGTTCATTCTCGACGACAAAAATTGCAGCTCGCTTACTCCGTAATAAGAGATTGCTCCCCACACCATAACTCCGCCCTCACATCTATGAAGTCGATTAAGGTAGTGCTCTTCTTTCCGTAGATCATGAAAATAAAAGCTGTAACCATCGGGTCCTTCCAAATTGAACTTTTTTTCATCAGAAAAGGCAACGCGATGCCACTCACTTTTCCACGTCATATGACTTTGAGCAAAAAGCAGTCGTATTTCTTTTCGTGATGGATTAAGTGGTGGTTTTTTCTTTATTTTTAGACGTTTCAGGTTCTGAGCCCTACGAATAACGCGTCTAACAGTGCTTAAACTGGCTTTGACTCCCGATTTTTCCCTGATTTTGTTCGCAGTGTCATGGGAATTTGATTCGTTTCTTATGATTAATCGCCTCTGAGCAGGTGAAATTGCATTCGGAATGCGACCTTTCATATTCCTTCCGTAGGTATTCTCATTACGTAAAAAATTAGCTACAACATTGTGACTTCTGCCTATTTTTGTAGCAATGGTGCGAAGAGAAAGTCCCTCATCTCTGTAAGCTTGAATTTTTCCTCTTTCTTCCGCATCTAATGCTTTTCCGCGACCCATTTTTCTATAGAAATTAACAAAATTATTTCACTTTTACGAATAAATACAAAAACCATAATGTTACCTCCAAAATTTGCTAGAAAACGCAATTGTTAATGTTGTACCTATTCTATTGAGTCACTTTCAGAAGCACGTTTTTGAGTACATTTGGGGAAATATTAGAAAAGGCGAATAACTGTCAAGTTTTGACATTCCTTTTCTTCATGTATGCAAAGGAGAGAGTCTTGTGCATAAAATAACTTAAGAATCTAGAGTTGCCAGCGTCTAGTTTTTAAGAAAATATACATTAATTAAGAAAGAAAATGTGTACCTATTCATATGATTGCTAGTGTATGTATACCCAGGGGTGCGTTCAGCCCTGAGTTATTACAATACTTCTGGCCTGAACGGCAATGCTAATGCATGATATCCAGCAATACCCCCTGATTTCCTTTTGTTAACTGATGTCATAGGAAAATCAGGCCTTAGATATCAGCCTTATTTCGGGTATGACTTCTACAGGCCATACGGCCGGCTCCGCTGGGTAATTAATTATACCCGACATGCTCTCTGTCGAGGGTATATTGCGTTTGTGTGGTTGTGTGTAACACCTAGAACCAGTCGAGATAGACCATACAAAATATATATAGAAATGATCAGCGTCACCAGGAGATTCGATTTAGCCATGTCCGTCTGTCTGTCCGTCTGTCCGTCCGTCTGTCCGTCTGTTTGTATACAGTTTTCTTATCGAAGGAGTTGAGCTATCTTTCTTCTACAAAATTTGGTATGCGTGCTCACGGGGACATGAGTAA
>CM035809.1:11003002-11172718 GCA_020466095.1 Chlorops oryzae | reverse complement strand
TACTTTAATCGTTCAAGTTGAAAAAAGTTCAGATTTTTTCTTTCGGACAAATCAACCAATGAGTCGTCTTTCGACAATAGAGGCCCATATTCCCTTTGAGAAATTGATAACAATAATTGGGACCACATCGAAGAATTTATCCCTTTTTTTAAGCCCTTCACAAAGGTTAATTCACGGCTCACACAAGGTGGTAATCGTAAAGCAACGCTACCAAAAATGGAATAATTGATAGACCCACTATCTTCTTCGTATGAACAGCAAGCCTCTAAGGAGACCTGTTTGGGTTTCTTGTACAATGATTTTGGAGAGTCTTTATTTTCACGGCGTTCAAAGGTTTCATTACGTATTCTTACACTCAATTAAAAATGTTATTTGAAACATGAGAGCAGATAGGATCCTTAATTCACAATCTTTTTATATCCTTCTCCTTCCCTTCCCTTCTCTACAGTTCAATTTTGCTCAAACATTAATGTAGTATATTTGCTAAGCGTCATATTGATCCGTGGCATAGTGGAAGCGTGTGCGCTAAGCAATGTGAAGGGTTCGAGATCGAATTCAAAAAATAGAATAGATAATTGTTCAATTTTGATAAAGCCACATCATGGTATGACCCAAAAGAACCTAAATTTTTTTCGATTTCAAATACATAGGAACATTTATTGAAATATTTTGTCGTTACAACCCTGCGACTTGGCCGAGCAAACAAAAGCATGAAAATTAGGTTTTAATTTTATCCAACCCACCTCCTTCAGTTGAGATATCGAAATGCTCACCTGTGCCCTCAAATTCGTGCACGAAACTCTAATTAAATTATACACTTAATTACTCAAAGCATTTCTTGTGATATTTTTTCTTTATTTTTCTTCCTTCAAAGAGTAAAATCTACGTTCGCTCAATGCTTCAAGGATCTTAAAATGTTTATTTGTTTTTTTATTTTTTCGGTAAACATTGTGGGCGTTTTGTGTTTTCTGAAGCTTGTTCGATCTATTTAGGTAGGCTCGTATGTGTGTGCGTGTGTATGTTTTCTTTCGTCGGTTAACTTAACCCAAAATCACATTGTTAGAAATGTTAAAAAGGGATCCAATCGATACACGTGCGACAATTTTTCTTCTGAACGGTACCGTATGAAGGAAAGGAAATAGAAACAAAGTAACGAACATTGACTCACATCCACTTTTAAAAGCATGCTTCTTTGCATATTAGCAATTCTAGAAGAATTGTATTTTTTTGGTACCTCTTGATCTCTATTTCATACTACTCATTATGATCAAGTCCTATTTTTCTCGTCAGTATTCTCATTCAACTTTCAAATCTTGTGATATAATAATTGTTGACAAGTGGATTTAAGCCTACCTTGATTTGAGCTTTATGAGGTCAATACTTGAAATGCTTCTATTTTGATGAAGATAATTCGTTTCACTTCTTGTGTATCTACATCGAACCTTTTGAACAGAATAAATTGAAGTCGCCAACACAAAAAATGAGAAACTGATAAGTGACATGTCTCATGTCTACTTTTTGTTTTTCGACTTCAAGTTCAAGACGACATTGTTTACTCGCGTGCTTCGAAGCTTGCTGTATTAAGAGCCGATTGTTGTGGATTCTGTCTTACTAAACCTGTAGTAATTAACTAACAATCGTTGCTGAACATATAGAAAGAACTAAGTGAATGGTCGATCTAAGTCCAAATTTTGTCTGAAATTGTAATTGTCGAATAATCAACTTACATAACATCAAGATAATTGTGAAAAGATTTTTCTAATTGTGATCTTATGAAGTACTGGAATGGCTTGTTGTGATTATAAGTCGTTTTTAATCGCTATCTTTATGGTATCAAGTCCACACATTTGAACAACTTCAAGTTTGATTACTTAACCAAATTAAACTTAATTACATCTTAACTTCTTTAACTTAACTTAACTACTTAACTTAACTTAACTTAACTAACTTAACTTAACTTAACTTAATTAACTTAACTTAACTTAACTTAACTTAACTTAACTTAACTTAACTTAACTTAACTTAACTTAACTTAACTTAACTTAACTTAACTTAACTTAACTAATTAACTTAACTTAATTACTTAACTTAACTTAACTTAATTACTTAACTTATATTAACTTTATTACTTAACTTAACTTAACTTAACTTAACTTAACTTAACTTAACTTAACTTAACTTAACTTATAACTTAACTTAACTTAACTTAACTTAACTTAACTTAACTTAACTTAACTTAACTTAACTTAACTTAACTTAACTTAACTTAACTTAACTTAACTTAACTTAACTTAACTTAACTTAACTTAACTTAACTTAACTTAACTTAACTTAACTTAACTTAACTTAACTTACTTAACTTAACTTAACTTAACTTAACTTAACTTAACTTAACTTAACTTAACTTAACTTAACTTAACTTAACTTAACTTAACTTAACTTCGATAATTTAAAGTTTAACTGTAATTCAGTAGACATTATGAAGATATACTTAGCTTGATTGGGCACTTTTTTCCAACTGTTGGTGCCTACCCCAAAAGTAATGTTCGCAGACCTACAAACTGTACCGAATGGTATACCACAAAGATCAATCCCTAAGTAAAAGAAAAGTAAAATAACGGTAGAAAAAAGTATCAAATAATGATAGGAAAATTTCAATGAAACTCAATACATTCGCCGTCGAAGGCAGTCACGAACCAGAGGCTTATCAATCCGTTCCGTAACCTTTTGTATTGACTTAAAATTGCGTGCTCATTTAAGTGATGCTTAATTAGCGTGTTGTCATGCGAACAGATTTTTTAGAGATTTTACAAATGACGAATAAAATGCCCACACACAAGAAATTGGAAATTGAATATGTATACACAATGCTAATGGAAAGCCTCTAAGAGGTCGTTCGTAAGGTTAAGCTGCATCAAGGCCGCATTAAAATCGACTAATGAGTTTTTCGCATTATCCTGTCACAATCAAAAATATCGTGCCATTGAGGAAACCCTAAAATACAACTCGTTAGATAATCATCAATTTATTAGTTAAATTAACTGTATGTGTGTATTTATGTTCGTTGACGCGTTTTGGTCCTAAAAATGTCTTAACAAACTTTTCTGACTTTTTTGACTTCCATTAACCGCGAGGCTTATTGGGATTTATTGGTTTTTTTTTTATTTTGGCTTTTGTTCCAACCATTTCCAGCAAATGATTGTTAATAATAGAAAATCGATGAACAGAATATTAAGGTCTTCGGTGCACGTTCTTTCATATTACATTACATTACATTCTTTCATATTCCGTTTGCTCATTTTCACTGTTGGGTGTGGCACGAAGGAAATTCGTAAGCTTGGTGCATATTTAATATCATGCAAGTTTATTGAGTCGTTTGTGGGAGGTTATATATATATATATATTTTTTTATTTTTTGTTGAGAAACTTGGTCCTTTGAAGCAATCTTCTAAATGTTATTTTAAAGGGGTATGGAAATGATTATTTTAGGACCAAACTTGAAGGGTGGCTGTCTATAACACGCGTTTGAACATGTGCACAATTTGGTAGGGAACCTTACTTAACTATGATGAGTCTTGGAGGAATTTCTTTGGTGGTATAATATTCAAAGCATATACTGTGCAGGACCGAAAAACCATGAGCTTGAGTCAAATTGATACATAGCGCCAGAGAAATTACTAAGACTCCGTGCCCGAAAGTATGTAGAATATTCCGGATGCAACGATAGGGATTCATTCTTACTGGTATATCCATTTGAATAGATCTTGAGGAAAGCTCGTGCATTTCTTCTTTAAGCACTAATTGAGCGTCTTTCATAGAGGTACTCAATAATAAAGTTTTGGAATTGTAATCCATTTTTTAAGGTGCTGAATTAAAATATGATCTGTTGTCCTTCTGATACATTTATATTTGATTATTAAACAGAATGATTGTAAGAAGACTGAGACATAACTTGCCTACCACAGAAATAACAGACTTGGAACCCCAGCACTACCTTTTACCAACAAAGTTTTCACCGTGAATTTTGGGCCTTGCACGAGCTTCGAAACTTTCCTTTTTTTATTAACTACAGCTCCGGCCAGAGCCCCATGTGAAGGGAGTCTTAATTGTGGTAGACAACTTAAAACGTTTCCCAGATCCACTCTTAGCTGTATGGGACTTGAATACCTACTAGGGTTATACATATGTTTTCCCTGTAGTTACAATGCACTCACATCAGTTTTACCCAACTACCGCTGAAAGCTTTTCTGAGTTCCGATATGGCCATAGCAATTACAAAGGCTCACACGCATGTGACCCAGGCAATATTTACAAGGATGTCACTTTCATAGACACTCATTTTGAAGGACACTAAGTACAAAAAAATTCCGAGTCTCTTTTCCCCAAAGAAAAAAAGTCATTGTAGGTACCCTTCAATCGGTCTTTCGAAGACACATCAGCGCCAGACTAACATAAAATAGTCCGATAAAGTTAAACATATCAACAAATTCATCTTCATACATTCGACGCAGTTACTCTTGCCCCTCTTACCCCGCGAGGAAAAGTGAACATTCAAACTCAAAACTAGCATATTTTTATAGTTTTAAAAGAGCCATGTCCGTAAAGCGAGTGGAGCAGCAGAAAAATATCGATTTAAGCAAAAAAAAATTAAAAAATGCTGGCACTGTGCCATGGTACGTTGAAAGGAACAAACTCGCTGCGAGAAATTTTTTTTTTTTTTTTTTTTTGTGACGCTGTATGGCAACATATCGTACGGTCGCACGATAATAATAAATTCTAAAGCAGCTTAGTCAGCGCGGAATATTTACGCAGATTCTTTACATACATTTGAATATCTACACAGTATTGATTTCGACAGCGTCCTGCGATGGTCGCATATGTATGTGAAGTAGACTTTAGTTTTTAGCGAGTGCTGTAAAAAGAAAATATTCCTACGTGGACAGCTGAGCAAATATTTTTATAAAATTTTTTGGCTAGGTATCAATGGTTACTCAAAGTCCTTTTAATTGGGTCAAGTCGAAATATTTGTACACGAAAAAGGCTTAAATAACAAAACTATTGAAGTATTATAATATTATATCATTTGATTGGTTCTCACAGGGGCGAGAGAAATAGTGCTTTTGTAGTGCTTATATTTTCCACAGTGGTATATTGAACAACTATGAGACAGTAACCAAAAAAATTTTGGGGGGCAAGATGAAGTTTAGAGAGTTTTAGACCAAAAACCCAAAAAATCCGGAAAATTCTTGAAGTCCGATTTCGATGAAAATTTATATGTAGAATAAGTGAAAAATTCGAAGAATTTTGGAAATAAAATTTTTTCAAAAAACTGATTACAACTAGTCTAGTTTGGGTCTAGTTCCATACTGGTCCAAAAAGGACCAGTAAGATATTGACTAGGGATGTGCGATATCTTAAAACGTGTTGACATCGATAATATCAACTGAAACCAACATCGTTATTTATTTACCGCTAAGAATATATCGATTTTTTTACCGTTAAGAATATATCGATTTATCCATATGTCGATATATTTACCGTAAAGAATATATCGATTAATCAATATGTATGTAGATATATGTACCGTTAAGAATATATCGATGTATCGATATATCGAACTTTTTTTTATTCTATATGTTTTTATTAAACAAAATATCGCGTATCGCACTTTAGAAAAATCGTTACTAGTTTGTATTTACAAACCTACCCTATTATTTATTAAAGTTCAAAGGAGTTTCAGAAAAAATTTTATATTTTTGAATACAAAAATTAACTTTAAAGCCATTTAAATTTTGATCGAGAAAGGGAGTAAATGTAAAATTAAGAAAGTACAGTGTGCTCTCACTTTACGGACAAAGCTCTTAAGCACCAACCCCTTTTAACACTTTGGGAATGCTCTAGTGCTCCTGCTTCTCAAATAGTTTCCTTTTAAGTGGGCCTCGGTTAAGCGGTCATACTTTTCGGTCCCATAAGTGTCGGCTTAAGAGAGTAGGTACACGTACTTATAATATTTCTAATTATCAACGAAGGCTTTGATTACATTTCACTCCAAAATAACGCCGCTTTTTCGCCAAAAAAACACAGACAGTCATCCAAAAATATCATTTTTGAGTAGGAATCGATTTTCGATATATCGAAATGAAAAATACCACTCGACAGTTTCAGAATTGATGTTTCAAAATATCGATTGTACCAAGTATCGATATCTTCAGCCCAACTTTAATATTGACGTTTTTCCAAAGCAATTTAACAATTCAAAAAATCGTACATTTTCCAAAAAAAAAAAATTGAGAAATGGAAGTTTTTTTGTTGCTCAACAGAGCTGAAAAAAATAAGTATATAAATCGAAAATTGGCTGCCTTGGCATCACTGATTACGAAGTCATTTCTCATAGTAATAAAATTGCTTTGACGATAGATTCCTGATGGGAAAAAATCAAGAACTTCAATTATCTTATGCCCACCTGGCTCGCCCAATGCCCAATGATCCGCTATTACCTATGTACATAAGTACCATCAAAGAGGATGGAAAAAGCTACAATTGTTATTGAAAAATCATCAATTTTTTGAGCAATAATAAAGGAAGCGTATGATAAAGGAAAGAAGTTCCTAATATTTATAGAGTTTTCCGATTTTTCAAATAATTTAAATGAAGAAGAAGCAGTAGCAGTAGTTGGGAGATACTCGAAATAACGGCTGGTGCTATACTCAAATACATTCTCGTGAATAATATGAGAAATAAAATCCCATGAAATGAATTCGTTTTTACAAAGCCAACCTCTTCAGTGAAGTTTTTGAAAAGGATCTCTAAACAGTGCCTATATTTTCGAGAAGAATTTACCTCGGAGACTTTCAAGAAATCATTTTTTCAAATAAAAATTTTCACGATGAATCCCTTTAAAGCATTTAAAGATGTTTTTTCGTTCTTAGAAATTCTAAAAAGTTTTTCAATGTGAGAGAAATCCTTCAAACTACCGCCTTTAAAGTCCCTTCCCTGCATCAATTTCTTTTGAGCAATTTTCTTATTTATTTTGATCCTATTTTTACAAAAAATTTGTTTTTTTTTTTTGAGCCGAAGCTTCCTCAAAACCTTTTCTCCCATTCAAAGTACCTTTGGCATTAAGTACCACCGCAATTTTGTTTTCCTTCTTTTTTTTTTGGGTCGCAAATCAATACAACTTGAGCTCGAGCCCAAATAATTTAAATGGGAATAATACGTTTTAATTCAATTTGTAGGGTACTTTATGCATTGAAAATAGAATAGAGCTCGTAATAAAAGCACGAAAACTCATTTCTCATTTATTTTCAAAAGAAACCGAGTGAAAAATCTTCTTTCTTTCCATTTTCTTTTCTTTCCCTTCGGTACGAAAAGTACAAATAAGAAACGACGAAGTAGTAAAGGAAAAGCTTTGAAAAGAAGACATTCGATTTGGGAGCGCCATGAGTGCTCATTGCTGCTGAGTCAATTATAATTACCGTACATAAATGCAAAGGATATCCCGCAAGGACGACGTTGAATGTGTTGAATAACACGGCCATTTCCGCCACATCGACCACGAACATCTTGGGATGTATAAACTTTGAAAGTTCTTCTTTCATTTGGTTTTTTTTTTTTTTTTTTGTTTTTAATGCTGGTACTTAACGGATTTTATGGTTTTTGTCTGCGGACACAACTTGGCGCGTATTGCTCCCTTGAAGTCCTCGCAATTCCGATTCGAAAGTTAAGAACCATCGAACGTTGGAGTTGAAATTAATTAAGGACACATCTACATTAAACAATTATTGTGGGAACTGTAAATCGCTACCAATCGAAATTATCTGGCACAAGTCCTTGCACCATCATCATCGTCGTTGTCGTCGTTATCATCACCATTGCTATTATCCTTATAGCCATGAACGCTTTCGCGGGTCGTGAAGAAAATCGAAATTTCGTTTCTTTTCGAAGTAAAAGTAAACCACACTTTTAAGGATAAAATATGTCCAAACACGAACAAAAGAAAAAGAATTCGCTTGAGGAACACAAGAAACTTGGCGAACATTTCTTTTCGGGTTTCCCGTCCATTTCCACTGCACTATATACTCGTAAGTGTCCTGCGTAGTGAAAAATGTTTGAAAGAGCTTCAAGCACACTTTAATGCTGTCAAGAAGATTTTCTTTATTGCCTTCCTCTTCGCTGTTGTTGCATATCTTGTTGTTTTTGTTGGCAGCTCAATTTATTCGAGAGCAAACACATTTCGGAAATTCTAAATGATCTGGATGTGGAAATTGGATTAGCAGAAAGAAAATACTTTGGCGATATTGATTTTAAGTGGAATACTCGCATGCGACAATTTATCATCGCTGCGATTTGTTTCTGTGCGTGGATAAAGCCAAGTTGTGGACAGCCTGGAAGCAATAAGGGGGATCTAGGAAATGTACATATGTCCATCACCAGGCGCGCAGCCAGGATTTCAATTTGGGGGGGGTTCGCAGAAAATTTTTCTAAATATTTTTTGTTTTTATTTTCGTAAAAAGCTTACAAAATATATAATTAAAATATATTTACATAAATATTTTACATTTTTATAAGGTGTACAAAGTAAAAAAAAGTATTTTCGAAGGAACTTATTCAATTTAAAGTGCAATGTTAAGTCTGCGCTTGCTTTCAGCAAGTTTATTTAGTATGTCCTCTACACTGGGAGTAAGATCTCGATGGACGTAGAGGAGTGCTAAGGCATTTAACCTCTGTTCTGTCATTGTAGATCTAAGATAAGTTTTGAGTCGGCGGAGAGTTGAAAACGAACTCTCATTTTCACATGTGGTTATTGGAAGAGTAGCCAAAATAGTTAATCAAATAAAAATAGTTGGTAAAATATCTTTTTTACAAAATTTTATAGCGTCAAACACTGTTTTTGGTCTTTCATTTTTTTCTAAATTATTAATTAATTTATACCAAATAGTGAGCTCCATTTTTGAATCATCAAAATTTCCCTCTAAATCGTCTTGATAAAACTGAAAGAGTTTTTTAAATTTGTCTAAAATATCATCAACTTTTGCAGTATCGCTTTGAGGAAATAAAACTTGAAAACCAAGAAGAATATCCTTGTGTTTTGAAAAGCGATTGGTTAAGTTGACAATAAATGCATCCACAAAAGGTAAATAAAGGGAAATACGATAATAATATTCAACACTTTTAGTATCAAAATGTGCTTCGTGGTCCTGAGAATGTGCGAGCCTAGGTTTTTTCAAAATAAGTCCGCTTGATAAAGCTTGCTTCTCAGCGTTTTTAAACAATTTCTGAAATTCTTCCTCAGCGTTACTTCTTAAGGTTTGAATATTCTCTAAGCATATATCTGCTAGGACAACAGCATATTTGAGATCAATGTTTCTACCTTGTAAATATTTACATAGAACAAATGTGTAACTAAAAACTTGATTTATACAATGAAGAGATATAAGAAATTCGCCTTTTTGTAAGGCACATTTTAATAAATTAGACTGACTTGACACATTTTGATCATTCCAAGAGGAAATTCGGTCAAGAACTAAAATTATTGCATCATAAAACTTAATAAAAGAGTTTGTAGGACGGCGATGTAGAAATGTAAGCTGTGTCGTGTATTTTTTCCTTAATTTGGGGGGGGTTTGAACCCCCAAAACCCCCCCTGGCTGCGCGCCTGTCCATCACTATTATATGTATGCATTACGACAGAAGAGGCTGCTGTAACGAAATTAATATGGATTATAAAATTAATCCTTTGAGCTCATATGTATTATCTGAGGAAAATATCTAAATTTTACTCTTTGAAAAGGTTCAAGGGTTTGTTTGGAAAACTTGATCTCTCTCTTTCTTCCTCTATCTTCTTCCTTTTCTTTTATTCTATCGCTTTCCCTCTCATTCTCTTTATCTGTAGCTCTCGATGTCTCTCTCTATCTCTCTTAGCCTCTATATTTCTCTCTATTCTCTCTATTCTCTCTATTCTTTTTATTCTCTTTATTCTCTCTATTATCTCTATTCTCACTATTCTCTCTATTCTCTCTATTCTCTCTATTCTCTCTACTCTCTCTATTTATCTCTATTATCTCTATTATCTCTATTGTCTCTATTTTCTCTATTATATATATTCTCCCTTTTCTTTCTATTCTCTCTTTTCTTTCTATTCTCTCTATTTTTCTCTATATCTTTCTACTTCTCTCTGTTTCTCTCTGTTTGTCTCAATTTCTCTCCATTTCTCTCCTTTTTTATTTCTTTCTCTTTCTTTCTCTTCCTTGTTGATACTCTCTCTCTCTCTCTTTGTCTCTCTGTGTGTTTCTCTATCTCTCTCTCTTTCCATCTATTTCTCTCCTTTTTTATTTCTTTCTCTTTCTGTCTCTTCCTACTTGATAATCTCTCTCTCTCTTTTCTCTCTCTCTCTCTCTTTCTCTGTCTCTCTGTGTGTTTCTCTCTCTCTCTGTCTCTCTCTTTACTCCATATATCTCCTTCGTTCGCTTTCATTCTATCTTCTACCCTTTCATTCTCTCTTTTTTTCTCTCTTTCTCATTATATCTCTCTATTCTTCTCTATCTTTCTCAGTCTTTCGAACTTTTTCTATGTTTTCTTTCTTTATATTTTCTTCTTTCTCTCCTTTCTCTCTTTTTGTCTCTTTCTTTTTTCTTTCGCTATTTCTTAACCTCTCCGTCTTTTTCTCTCTTCTCTTCCTCTCTTTTTCTGTTCTCTCCTTCTCTTATCCGTTATCACTTTCCTTGTCGCCCGTTTTTCTCTCTTTACCAATCTTTCTATCTCTTTCTCCCTACAGTTCCGAATACATTGTTGATACATACATAAGGTTTTTGCTAGTCGAGAGATATTTTCTTATGTAGTTCACTCAATTTATTCAGATATAATACATCATATAGAATAGTTCAATAATTACTGTCAAACCTCCGTAAAAGACAAGATTTTTTTAAACGCAAAATGCACCGGTTCACCTTCAGTTTTTTAGTTTGTAGTCCCTTTTAGTCGAATATATTTTTTTCACAGCTTATGATTCGAGTTATTGAAGTTTGACTGTACTCTTAAGAACTGAAAATATTTCAATTAACTTTTTTCTTTTTTTTTTTTGGTTAAATATCGTACATAAAAATTACAATTTTCCGAACACAACCACCAGCGACATAAAACTATTTTCAAAGTAAATATCCTGTACCCTTTAACATTATCCTTGTGCACTCGTGCGACAAAATCTCTGTGCTGCCACATCAGCTGGGTCATGTGCTTTGTTGCATCCCAAAAAAAATTTTGTTTCCGTGACTATATTTGGACCTTGAGATGTCCTGTTGCTGTGTTGGGCTTGTGTTGAAAACAAAAAGCCAAGTCAAAATACGACAAAACCGTAAAACCATAAGTTGTAAATTGTAAATGCCACATTACGAACCCCGAAGATACCACACGAGAGAGGGGAGTGGGGGATGCCAACCACCCATAACCGGGTCGTAGATGCGTTTTTGTCCCGCAACACGTTCAAGACAAAAAAGAAAAAATAACACAATAACAAAAACTGCTCATACTTTAACCTTTAGTAGGTGAGATAGCCGAGTAGTTTTGCCGACAAGGAGGATAAGCATGGCCAGTTTTTATACGTTCTGCTTCGTTCTCCGGCTAACTCTCGTTGATATCACACACATTCGCCCACTCGCCCTCACTATCATGAGACAAAAGTGTAACAATTTAAAGTTACACTAAATTGAGTTTAACAATAACGACTACAGGGCGAATGGTATTCCATTACAATTAAATACATTACACCGAACAAAATAGAATCGTTATGGTGAATACCCATACCCTAAATGCTTTTAAAGTGTCCTTTTTAATGGGGGGACAGATTGCTTTTTGAACGAAAATCACAGCTTGTGGTTCGAAACACTTTCAAGATATTATTTAAATGATTAATGGAAAGGAAGGCTGTAAAACGTCGTAACAATGAATACAGGAAATTGAAATATCGTGTGGCTCGATAATAATTATTATAGATTTTTTTTGTAATTGGAATTTTAAATGGAGTGTTTCCGTTTTCCTTCGACCCAAAATCGACGGCTACAAATAGCTTTTATGCGTAATTGGGAGGGGTACTTCCTTGACAGAATTGTTTTCGCCTTAGAACTGAAAAGAATTAAGGGACCTTCTGGTCTAGAATTTTTTGTAAATTGATTTTTTTTTTCTATATATTCGAGAATAGCTTTTAAGAATATGGCTGACAAAATTTGTGAAGATATTACAAACTTGGTATCAGTACAGGCATTTTAGAAATGGTCACGGATACCGACACATGCAAATGCATTCGTTCTGCTTTTGCTTTATATTTTTTTCAAATCAACGTTTTTTTCATGAAGAAAATTTATATCAAGAGACTTTTTTTCCTGGATGGAATGAACTCAAAAAAAATAAAACTGAATTGTCTGGAAAAAATTAATTATAATTTTTAATAAACAAATGTTTATGCCCAACTAGCTGCATTTTTATTAATCAAAACTTCTATTTTTTCATTACAAATTAAAATGGTAAAAAAAGGGGATTTTTAGGAGAAAAGTTTTTAAAAAATTTTTCCCATTGTTGTAATTTTTCAAATAAAATTTTTTTATTCATAGAATTACTGCATAACTATTTCATTTGCATTTATAATATTATATTGTATTTATAAACATTCGATTACCAGAAACTCCAAAATCTATTCAAACAGGAGGTATTTTCATAACTTAAACCGTTTTTTATTTGGCTTAATACCAAAAAAAAATCATGAAAATACCCTAAATTTTCGTGCTCTAGACCAGAAGGTCCCCTTAAGCTCTTATTTTCTCACTCTGCCACCTTTTGTCTTTTGATGTTTTTGCCGCTTTTTCTGAAGAGTGTTTTACAATCAAATCGCTAGAAAAGGGACAGTAAAACCCAAAAAATAAAAACGAATCCGCTTATCACACACACCTTGGTTTCCAATTGCATATGGTTGATCAAAAAGCATTTTCAGCAATCAAAATTGTTCTTGATAGAATGTTTAAGAGTTTTATAATTTTTTTTTAGTGTTTTGCCACTTATTTAATACATTTATAATGCAGTGAAGGGTTAATAAAACCATTTTAAACAAAAAAACAAAATACGCCTATATAATATCATGAATTAAAGGGTTAATGCCCCCATTTTACAAAAAAAAAATTCCGCTTTTATAATATATCATACAGCAAAGGGTTAATAAAACCATATCTAATGAAAAATTTTTCCCAACTATTTAATATACATAGATATCATGCATTAAAGGGTTAATAGAACCATTTACTTCGAAAAAAATGTTCACTTATGTAATATATCACGCCGTAAAGGGTTAATAGAATTAGGACTAAAAAAAAAAGATTCCTTTATAAAAAATTACCTACCCACTAAGGCAATTTGGAGACGAAAAATCATTCAGTCGCACGTTATATCCAAGAATGATTTGGCAGTGAATGGGTTAGATCTTCTTGAAGTGAAAAAATTCTCATTAGAGGGAAAGAGAAACTGAAAGAGAAAATGATTCCGACTCTAGAGCAGGCTTCAAGAGGCTTCTATCCTCGAACTGGGCACATCTAAAAGAGAATATACCTACATATAAGTTGCTTTCACAGGAGTTTAAAGTGAGATTGAAATGTCCTTTTCCGGTGGGAAAAATCGGAATTTTCCTACAGAAACTTCATGCGTAGAACTCTTTACGGAATGCCTTATTTTTAACACAACAGCGATGTCATTGGAAACTCATGCATTACCACATTCGCTTACCACGTAAGGCAAAATTTCAGAATTTCGATAATTTATCCTACTTCAGCAGGTTTTCAGTACAGCATTTGCAGTAACTATTCTTGTATAGGTACACAGAATTCATCATCTTAAGATGATGATCTGAAGTTTTTTTTTTGCAGAAATAATACTAATCAGTAAGGCATTACTGGACAGAATGTACTTTCCACTATTGATTCAAGCAAGAATTCTATATCTACTCTAATATTCTAACAATAAATAATCGAAGAAAATTTTCAGGCCTTACGGCTTTTCGCGCTGGTTTTGTGTATCATAGCCCGTGCAAGAGGACAGCGGTACAAGCTGTGGCAATGAAACTCATTACGGAGTTGCATAATTAAATATGATTGGATTTGCGGCTGATTTCGATTACACTGATTTTTCCGATCGCACGCAGTACAAAAATACGTTTAAAGCATTTAAATTTACAAATTGATGGCATAAGTGGACGTGTTCGGTCGGGTTTGAATCACTTTTTGCCTACATTCTCATCGTTATTGCTCTTGAAGGGCCATTGAGCGAAACTCTGGAACTGAAAGCATTTTCTTTTGAATCCGTTTGAGGCCTTAATTAAGTGATTAAAAAAAAAAAAGTTCCTTAATAACTGTGACCCTTTTCCGAAATTTCAGTCTCTCCTTCCTCTCTGCAGGCCGGCTTATGTCATTTATACAAACATTTGACACCTTCTCAAGGAGCTTTTCTCTTACCCACTTGATTGGAGTATATTCTGTAGCCCGTTCAAATCTAACACAACTAACTTGATTAAGAGGTATTGCATCCAATACATACATACATACCCATATATACATAATAATGTTCCCTTCTTCCAATTCTTTTTCCTGCACATATGGTTGAAATTGTCCCGAACAAACTTAAAATTGTATTACCCCATAAATAGTTGGTACAACAGAAGTTTTTACTTAGTATTGGGACCATCAAATTTAAGAACTATTTTTTTTTTTTTGCTTGTACGGTTTTCTTTGAAGTGCGTTCAGCATGGAGTTTTCCGGGTCAAAAAATTCCAAGAACTCGAACACAAAGGACATTCGAATGGGAAACAACGAAACGACAAGTCAAACGTGTCAATATCACATTTGTCACCTCTCTCCCCCGCCCCAATTCCCTTCTGATCAGTTCAAAAGAGCTATGTCATCTAAAGGATGTTGTGTGAGAAAAACTTCCAATAAAACCAAAACATACCAGCTTAAAAAGTACATACGAAATTTTGGCATTTGGCTTTTTTCTCTCCCCTCCCTTCCCTTCCCCTCCCCTCCTCGTCACTCTGTTTTTCTTTGTTGCGGATATCGAGGTGTGGCATTGGCGTGCCAAACATGTCCATTCGACCAAAAAATCCAACAGTTCATATTTCTGACAGTGGTAAAGTACTTGTTGTGCCCCTTTTTGTTGTTGTTGCTTTTATTTATAACGTTCAAGTACTTTTCACTTCTATGACTAGCACATACATATGTCAGATTGAGAGTGCGAACACATGTACGTACGAGTGTAGGTAGTTCGGTGGATAAGTACGTACGTACGTACGTATGAATGTGTGTATGTATGTACCCGTGGGGAGTTCATTAAGTGCTCAAGAGTCAATAGTGCTAAGGTCCGGGCAACCTTACCGAATATATGGGCATTTTGAAGCAATTTTCCGTTGTTTTTAAGCTTTTTTGCCTTTCAAAATTTCTGCACATTTTCCGGGTTTTATTAGTGCTTTTTTGTTCCGTGCGCTCCTTTTCGTTTTTGTTTTTTATTGTGCTTTTGTTTTTTTTTTTTTTTTGTCTGAATAATGCCTTGTGGGTTTAAGTTTGCTTTCATTTTGGGGTAAAGCTTGGCGAGAAAGTAAAATCGACCACGTGGTACATTGGACATTAATTTCTTGTTGGTCATAAATAATGTAGGAAAAAAGAGCGACGACGAAGGCGAAGGCGAAGATGAAGGCAATACGAAGGAGTACTAAAGTATCTTGAGCACCTTACGGATGTTCTGGAAACTGAGCAAAGTGATGAGTTGATATAAATCTCCAAGTCCATGTAATCTCAAGCATCGCGGCATTCACTCAGTCCTATACACACACACACACACACGCACACCGAGAGATAGAGAGAGACCCTTCAACATAAAACCAATGAAGCTTTTATAAGTGGAATAAATTGTAAGGTACTGCATTTTGGGGAGAATGTGATGTAAATCCTAGACACATTTTAATCATTTAAGTAACGTGATTTGAAGCCAAGAGGAATTTATAAATAAATAAACCTTAGAAGTGGGGTTTAAGTATACATTTCTCTTGAGAAAGGTAAGGCATTTTGTTGTTATAAATTTAAAAGGGAATTTTTTTCTCCTTTTTTTTTATCCTTGGTGAATAAATCGTTGAAGCAGTGATGTGGGAAGAGATTGCGGGCTATGTGAGAGTCCAATAGGAATTTGTGAAATTGAAAAATTTCTTTAAAAAATCTACAGAAATTTCCATAGTTTTTTGGTATGACAAACTGCTACCGGCATTGTTATGTCACAGAAAAAATATTTAAAAAAAAAAAAAACCAATATGAAAATGAAAAAGGTTAAAAGAGAAGCAGATTCCAGTCTATGTAACGTATACTTATGGGCAAGTAAGGCAACAATATCCGTATTCATAATTGCTAGCGTCGGCCGCAAAAAATATCTTAAAGTCGATCAAAAAATCCAACCCAAAAAAGCCATTGTCAGTCAGTCTGTCACTCACTCAGTCAATCGGTCACTCAATCACTCACACATTCAGTTACTCAGTCAGTGACTCAGTCAGGTCTGGGTCGGTCGGTGGGTCGCTCGGTGGAGTCGGTCAGTCCATTGGTCAGTCAAGCGTGCAGCTCAAAGCACAAAACATTGACATAATTTGAGAGAAAAAAAAAAAAACTTTACGGTCTACCCAATTCTGGTGTCAAAAGAAGCCCAAAAAAGGATTCCTTTGAAACTGAAGGCAACATACATACATAGCTGCAGTGAAAATTGAAAACAAAATTGAATTTCCAACTCTTTTCCTCTTCGACTCTTTGGCCCCAAATTATTATTCAAACTGAGTGAGAAATTTTTAAATGAATATAAAAAACAAAAGAATTTCTTTCCCTAAGTCAGACCTTTAGTAAAAATCATTTGGAAGGAAGTAAAAGTGCTTTAGGCAGCCGAGCCTGGTAATGTTACACCTTCACCAGATACATCTTTGTTTCAATATTTTTTGGAAAATGGGTCAAAAGACCACGCCCACTTGGGAAAAATAATGATCGAATTTTTTATTTGAATAAAAGATCATAGTATGGTGACTTTCGATCAATGCCTTGCAGAATTGTTGAATTAGCGGGTATTTTTATGAAATGGGTCTCCTTCAGGTCTAAATTTTTTACTTTAAGGGTGATTTTTGTCATCGAATCTCGTGGTTAATCCAATCTCCTGTTGATCCATGTATGCACAGAGGCAAGTAACCTTCGAAACCGGGCATTTCGAGTTTAAAAGGAGCTAATCTAGTAATCTAGTAGTTTGCGTGGAAAAATATTAACCCTTTTGTTACCAATAATCTAGGTTAAAGGCTTTATTGTGAAATAAATTGATTTTCTCATATTGATTGCATTAATTAATAATATTAATATTATTATTAATATAATATCTCTTGATAAGCTTCACAATCAAAATTTTTTATACATAAAGGGTTAAAGAACTTTATAAAAAATGTTTTTCCAACTTTCTAATGTCATTTAAAATTGTATCTATGCTCAAATGGTAAAAATTTTTCAATCTTCTTGCGATAGTTTTTGTCTGCTTCGAACTTATGGTTGATAAAGGGTTAAGGAATTATGCAAAAATGTATTTTTTAGCTTTTAATATCATACGAAATTCTCTTTTTAAACGCTTCTGTTAAAAACCTAAAATTCTTTAACCCTTTCGGGACCATTTTTAAAGGCATTCTTCAATCGATCCTGTCTAGAAGGTTACGAGGACCACAATTATTTTGCAATTAATTTCCAAACAGCGAAAAATTATGTAATTCTGGTAATTAAAGGGTTAAAAAAATCTTCGATTACCTCTGAAATCCTCTCAAGAAGCATTTTTACTCAGAATTTGTAAATATGAAAAATTCTCTAACATTTCGACGGCTATTTTTGACTGCACCGCACATCCGATGACCTATAGGGGACAAAGAGGACGTCAATTAGTGATGCAAAAGCGAGAGAAATGCTAGTAATGAAGATGAAATGCTGCAATTTTTGGAAATTTCAGTGCCACAATTTTCATTTTTTTTCCTGCTTCTTAATTTACATACATATATGTAAGTATTCGTAATTTCTCTTTTTTCAATGTTCCTTTGTGCGCTTTTCTCGTTTTTACGCCGCTTATGTCATTTGCCAACTATTGCTGCCAACATAATAGTAATTTGGTCTATAGTGAAGAAACACTGAGCAGCGAAAAGTCACGCCATTGCAATATGGGGAAATGGAGGATGTTCAAAAAAAAAAAAAGAAAGAAAAATGGAGGAAGCTTCTAGTGAAAGTGGTATATACGAGTATACTCTGGCTGAGGTATCTCCACTTCAAAGCGTTAAATCTAGGCCAGTAGTCGTCGTCGTCATTGCTCTTGTTTTTGTTCTTGTTGTTGTTGTTGTTGTTTTTGTCGTCCTTACAAAGCACAGCAGACAGTGCAGTAAGTAGAGCTTTTCATCGTACCATCATGCTCCAAATTTCCACTGCCTGCACGGGTTTATGCTGTTGACATTCGTTGCTGTCAAGATTATGCGAGCATATGCAAAATTTATGAAGGCAAACGAAACGGAAGTGCAAAAATTGTGCAAAGAATTTGAGATTGTAATAGAATATAAGACAAAAAATGAACTAAACGAACAAAACAAAAAACTAAGAATTTAAATGAGCGAAGATTAAATTTTAATTTTGAGTGAAGTCGTTGAATGGATAATAAAATGTTGCACTGACATGAATTTAATAGGAGGGTTGCCATATGAGGCGAATCGAAAACTTTTAACCCTGAAAGTCAAACTTTACAGCTAGGCATGAATTAAATTCTTGATGAGTGAGTATGCGTGTTCGGGTGGAGAAATTACCTCATCGTTTTAGACTTCAAAAATAGTTTTGCTTTCATTCCAATAGCTGAGGGAGCAATAGCAAAGGAACCTTCTGTCCCAATCTCACATATAAGACCTCTTAAACTATGGAAACAGAAAAAAAAACGATACAAAATCGCAATAGAACACCCTCAGACACCATGTCCTTAGCTTAAGTCTCAACACCTATTTATAGTAATGGGAGCTGGCAATGCAGAACTATTCCGGAGTAGGTCCAAAAGGTATAGCACTAAAAGCTCTGTAAGATATTTGGCCAACGAAGTCAATTTTGAATAAAGTTGTTCAGGTTAATGCGTTAAATTTAATTTGCCTTGAGTTTTGCTTCTCTATCTGCCAAAGTTTTTGAACGACCTGGAAAAAAGTGCATTTTTTTAGAGAAATTTCCAGACCAGACTATGGGAAATTGCTTAAAATATATTGAAATTCTAGCTGATCCGTTGAACTTCTTCAGTAGAAACTAATGTCGATTTCCAAAAACATGTAGATCTCTTTGGATCCGCCTTTCTCCCCCTTTCTCATAACTTTCAATTAATCATTTTCTTTTAAGTAATCAAAAATGCTGCTTTCCATGAAATTAATAATAAAACAGTTTACTAATTTAAAATATAAGACGTATACGTAATGCTACGGCCCACTAACATTACTCATACGTCGGTCACTAAAACGAAATATTGCTCGATGAGACCAAATATTGAGGCTAAGGAGTAGTGAAAAAAAATTGTTAGCGAATATTCAGATCATCCCGATATGCACATACCCGTTTCGGAGGAGTTTGATCGCGACACGAGAATTTTATAAATTAATATGATATGTCTTAGGCGATTTGCTAAAACCCGTGCAAGGATCTTTTCCCACGATGATTTTTCTGCTGTTCTAGAAGTCATACTTTCTTATCAAATTCCACGAAAAAAGAGTTGCATGTCAAGATTAAAGATGTTAATTTTCATAAGGGTCAGCTAAGTGAAACATCCCTAAAAAATAACAAAGTTAAAAATATATTGCATGCTTTTTGGAAATGTTAAGGATCAATAAGGCAACAGAAAATAGGTCTGTTCCCGTACTGCACGAAACTGCCCAAAACTGTCCAATTGTGTCCAATTTTTTCATACAGTTTTCAACTTTCAACAATTGGGCAGTTTTGAGCAGTCAGTTTCGGGGAGTACGGGAGCAGACCTAATATTTAAATTCAACACCCAGAAGTATGCATTTTAAATTTCAGAATATATCCGATAGTGAAATATCTAATCATTATTCTAGGCTTGCCCATTTAATCACATCTTGAGGAAAGGTTTTGAAAGATGTGAGGATATCTTAAAAGTCTTACCTAAGCTTTGCTTTGTAAAGGCTTAAAATGATATTTATTGGTTTTGAAATACCATAAAGCGCTTAATTTAAACATTTTCTGTTATCCTGCTGATTAATGTGCGTCAATATGAGTTTATACATATCGAAATGACAATGAAAACCAGAGTTACACAGCAAGTACTAGAGCTTCGCACTGATATGAACATATCTCTCAACTGGATATTATTTTCCTATAAAGTCCTGAAGACATATCAGCAGGGCTCGGATTTTGTTGCATTTATAATTATAATAATAATTAATTTAAAGCATACTTTATGCAGTTAAAATGTTTTTCAGCTCACATAAAGTAAAGATTTAAATCGATTTTTAACTTCAATATGATTTTTGTTTTTTGAAGGTCAAATAGCTGTTTGAAGTTCAACTTCGCTTAACTTATTCGCAAAATGTTGGTAAGAAAAAATTTGCCCCATAAAGTATGCTTTAAATTTGTAAACGCCATAAAATCCGAGCCCTGCATATGAGGCTCTAGTATGTCGATTCATTGGTAACCCTGATCATAATTTTTAATGGATATAAGTTTCATTTAAACAAATGCCCAAAAACAATCCAAATATCCATAAAATTGTAGATCCTTGAATGAAACTTGTACCATTTTCTGTTATGGTCCTCCTTTACATATGAGCGAGTGAATGCAAAGGACCATTCACCTTCAATCCTTAATGCCCATTTAAACGAAGTTTAATAATATTCCATTCTAGAAAACATGAGAAATACCTTGAAAAGTATCTCACACTCTCGCAGTCAAACACACACAGACACACCCCTGTTGAAAATTCGATTCTTAAGTGCTATAAAATCAAACGCAGAGTCACAATTTTTATGACAGCGTAACATTCTTTAGAATTGCTCGTCATTCGCAAACACATCTGCCTCACCTTCAACACCGCCGTCGTGTTTCTCGTCGAACGTTCGCGCCATCAACATGCAGCCCCGAAAGCAATTAAACACGTTGAGCACGAACATTTTAGAATATTTAAAAGTTTGCTGAAGGGTCTCCGGCTCGTTTAGGCAATGCACGTAATGGCACTTTCACCGAAATCAAAGCGCTCCATTGAGAGCTTTTCAATAATTTTTTTTCCCCATACACACACACACACACACACACATTCATGGGCCGTGTAATACTTAAAGCTTCAAAAGTTCATTCTAACAGAAAAGTAAATTCGTCTTAAATCCTCAATTTTAAAGAAAAAGCCCTCAAAATCTTATAAACAAAAACGATTTTATTTGTATTTTTTTTACCCAGCGTAAGCGGGGTATATTAGTTTTGTGCGAATCTTGTAACAGGGAGAACTAAGCTTCGGAGATATAGACATATATATATAGAAATGATCAGGATCAAAAACTGAATCGATTAAGACATGTCCGTATGTCCGTCCGTCCGTCCGTCCGTCCGTCTGTCCGTCTGTCCGTCTGTCCGTCCGTCCGTGGTCGGATCTCCTCCGAAACGGCTGGACCAATCAAGTCGAAATTTGGCACACAGGTATATCGGGATCCGAGTATGATCCTAAGTACAAATGGGAGACATCCGCCCACTGCCACGCCCACAAATGAATATAATGTGTTTTCAGTAAAATGCTCGTAACCTGCGAACCACTCAACACATTCCATTGATATTTGGTGTACTGGTAAACTACGAAAAGGGACATATCCTGGAAAATATATCCTCCGTGAGCCACGCCCACAAATAAGCCCAAAAATAAGGGCTTATCGTAACTTGTGAAGTAAAAGGCGTATAAGCTTCAAATTTGCAACATAGGTTGACCAAGGCAAATAAAAGGTGTACGTAAAAAATTTATATGGCCCGCCCCCTGCCACGCCCACAAATGGAGATTTTTCGAAACTTCCTAATTAATAGGCGTAGACGCTTCAAATTCGCAACATAGGTTGACCAAGGCAAATGAAAGGTGTAGGGAAAAAATTGAAATGGCCCGCCCCCTGCCACGCCCACAAATGAAGATTTTTCGTAACTTCCGAAGTAAAAGGCGTAGAAGCTTCAAATACAACATAGGTTCACCAAGGCGAATGAAAGGTGTACGGAAATAATTTTTTTTGCCCTCCCACTGCCACGCCCACAAATGGAGAAGCAAAACATAGTGCGCTCATAATTTCGGGACGCTGGGTATTTCAAAGTCGGGCTTGACCGACTTTAGCTTTCTTACTTGTTTTTTTTAATGTTTGCAAGAAATTTCTCGAAAATTTCGTTCAACAAAGTGGAATACTGATGGTTCAAGCGCCCCAAGGCTTCTTCTATTTACGAGTATTGAGCGTTTGCGTACGGATTTTTGTGCTTATTTTAATTAATTTCGAGAACGAAAGAGAGGCCATCGAAAGGGAGCGCACAAAATTTTAATCGATTTTATCATGTGAATGGGAATTTTATCAGGCAGCAAATTGAAAAGAGCCTTTCATTATTAATATGAAAGTTTTGTTAGCAACTTGTGCGGAGCTTAATGCGAATTTAATTTCATGTTTATTTTAAGTATTTTACCTGGATTAACATATTTCAAGCGAGCATTTCAAAAGCATTCGAAAATGTGGAAAATGTTTGATGTTGCACCGCAAAGTATGCCTTGAAGGGGAATTTTCTCAAGAATATTTGCCTGATTTTGCTGCTAATTGCAATGGATCGGAAAATGGCAAGAATGGAGCTTTGGATATGCGTATATTGATTCAATGAAATATGTATGCCAGATTATTCCTATCAAAAACAAAAATTTAATATATGCTTTAAAAACTGGTGAAATTGATCTCTTGGCTCGAATTTATTTAATGCAGAGAATTGAGAACACACAACGAGCAAAGGAAAGACAAACTTTTGAGGTCATTGAATATGGACCACATTTGTCATGGACTTTGACAAATTTTGAGCCCCTAGTAGGTACATAAAAAAAGCAAGTCTCAAAAATTTTAATAAATATTTGACCTCCGCCATTTCTGGCCCACAGCTGTCCAACCGGTATGAATTTGATCAGAATTTTTTATTTAACATAAAAATAAAATGAAAGTGGAAAACTCCCTACAGCACACTTAATGTGTCCAATCGATCCTTACCAGCGTTTTGGTACTTCAAAACTGAAAGATTTGCTTTTAAATATTTTTAAAATATTTCATAATTTTCGAAAAAGATTTTACATCGACCAGTAGCAAATCTAACAAAACCAAATAAAGAGATTCGCTACTTTGAGAAACGGGGAGCAAAATGTTGCTTACATTTTACGTGTTGTATGGTATTATCATGTGGTCAGCAACAGAGATGGATCAGAGGGGCTATTGTTTCTATCAAGTTTTCCAAGAATTCGCTTGAAAAATTTCGATGTACGTTAAAATATATTGGGAAAAACTTTCAATGCATCGCTGTAAATATTTCGACGTTTTCTCCTCATCCCTTACTTCTTCTTACTCTTTTTGCATTTTTAAATGTCCCGAACTATTTCGGGGGTCCGCAAAACGCCACCAGCTACTCCATTTCGTTTTGTCGGTTGCATCATCCGAGGTAAGTCCTATAGCCCATTTTATTGTGTCCATTCGACGCTGTTTCGGACGCCCGCGTTGTCTACAAGCTTGAATTTGTGTGCAGCCTTTTTATGCTTTGTTTACATATTTCATGGATTAGACGTTTTGGATTTTTCATTTGGGTTATATTTTTCAGCGGAATAAGCGACAATTCTGAATGTGGCTATATTCTTCTGTTGGATTTGGCAATTCTTCAAACTTGTTTTTGGTTTGTTATATAAATGCATCTGTTATTAGCAACCGGAAAAATCGTATTGATGCATATCAATCAGAAGTTCACCCGAGAAGTATGCAACAATTTTTTAATTTTGTAATTTTTTAGGATGTTATACTCGGCTGATCGTAATAAAACTTAACATATTTGTTTTAATTATAAAACTCTATTTTCGAAAATTTTTTTATTATAGTATGTTTTCTGGAACAACAAGAAAACTGTCATGAAAAAATATGCTTCCACAGGAGCATGTATTGGTTTTGGCGAAATTGCGCAAAATATAGTTTAATTTTTTTTTATGTTCATTTTTCAATATTTGGGCTTTTGAATCATCTTTCTATCCTTATTAATGTCTGAGATATGATTTTTCCAAAATTGACCAAAACAAAAAAAACTTTTTTTAAGCATATTCAAGGATGATAGAAGACAGAGCTCCAAAATTCGGCACAAATTATAAGTAATGCATTATCTAACGTTAACAGCAACAAAATTTTAGTCGAAATCGGCTTCGGAGACCAAATCACTATGCTTATAGTGCTATACCCTTTGATAAGCATATTGGCGAAGACATGAGTAAAAGAAGATTAAGATTGAACCTGATCGGAACATTAAACATTTACTCTCTTTGTTACAGAAATTTTGAATTTGAACATATTTGAAGGCGTTTAATTCTAAAAATGTTTAAAAATACAGTCATTGAATGCCTCCACAACTCTCTGTCTTCATAGCTGTAGTCGTGGGGCCTGTTTGTTTTTGTTTCCTCCCAACTACCTGCCTGGATGCCAAAGATCTTTCTGGGATACCTAAAACTTAGTTAGAATTTTTTCTATAGATGTGATGCATCTGGCGATTTTTTAATGTTAGTATTTCGATAGTTTTTTTATATGTGTTTATAAAGTTTGGAACACATATGCCCCTCGTATATGACTATCAAAATATGACCGTATTCTTTTTGCGTGATGAGTAAAGCAGATCTGAACTGTTCTTGCACTGATATACACGATGCTGCAAGCCTGTTCGCTCACGCATGGTTTCAGACGCTACCGTTCGTCTATACGTCCTTGTATAGACACATACACGTACATGCTATACACATACTAAAACTTTTTCCGCTTAGTTTAACAAACATTTTTTATGTAGTCCATAATTGATAATATAAGAGGATCATAAAACCAAAGTGCATATGAAAAAGTAACGCATTTGTCAGACTACCCATAGATTACTAAAAAGTTTATCGCGAAATTTTAAATATTCTATTGCTATTAGTTGAACGGATAAAGCAATTAGAGCTTTCATGTTTCCATTAATCCACTTTCTGATCTGATGCCTTCAACTTTTGAAGCTTTTGAAAAGCGGTTATATAACTTTCTCTTTTGTTCGTTCAGCTACTGTCGGTGACGTTTCAGCAAAAGATGGTCACAAAATTCAGAATTATGAGAGAAAATATGCTCAAAAGTTTTTTTATGTTCTCATTTTGTGTACCCAACACGTTCAGTGGCGAGGGTATATTGCGTTTGTTTGGTTGTGTGTAACACCCAGAACCAGTCGAGATAGACCATACAACATATGTATATATAGAAATCATCGTCATCAGGAGATTCGAGTTAACTGTGTCCGTTCGTTTGTCTGTCCGTCTGTTTCTCTGTCCGTATGCGGTTTTCTTATCGAAATAGTTGAGCTATCTTAACGAAATTTGGTATGCCTATTGGCAGGGATATGAGTAAGATCAAATTTGAGAATAGACGGGATCGGACCATTTTTAAGGGTACCTCCAGTACTAGGGTGTGTCACAAGAACCCCGAAAACTGCCACAAAATCATGGTTTTTCGAGATATTTCATTGAAATTGAATATTTGAGTATATTTTTAAGTTTCTGATTCAAAACTACATAGCATCTCGTCGATTATTGTGTTGTCGGGTTTGCCTGACTACAACACCCTTACTTGTTTTTGATTTCTTTCATATTTTTTCATTTTTTGTTTTTATTAAATCCAATTTAAAATGCTAATAAAGTGAAACCATTTTAGTTACTTTGCTTCCTATGCTTTTAGATCACAGTTGAAGAATACAAAAAAAAAAAAAAAAAAGGAATCCTCAATTCCCCATGAACGCCTGCCACTTAAAAAAATTTCGCAAAGCGTGCGGCATTTACGCAGACCATTACAAGCTTCACACTTTCAAAAACACAATCTCGAAAGCTGTCAATCCCATGTGATTGTTGTGATAACTACTCTGAATGTCATAGGGCGGGGGCATAGTGGCGGGCATTGACAATGAAACCACATTGCTATGGAGCGAAAAGGAAAACAAAAAATGAAAAGAAAATACTAACCACAGAAATTATATCGACATCCCATCCCATCCCTTTCCGTCACTGGTCCCTCTCACCGACTTCGACGATTGCTTCGACCGTTGTTGAAATCTGCCTTTCATTGCGTGTTCATTTAGCCTCAACTTCGTTTGCTTTGGAGCGTTCTCAGGGGAAATTTATCTAAATGCGCTTTTCGAAAGTTCGAGTTTTTGTGAAAATTTATTTCATACTTACAAACGACAAACCTCGGACGAGGACCCAGACCCGCATCCGCATTCGCATTCGAACCCAAAGCCGAGACATGAGAGTTTATTATTACGATTCAACATTGCAATTCGTTGCGTTGCGTTGCTTTGCTTTGCTGAAAAAACTGGGAGCAAAACTTTCCTTGTCACAACTAGAGACATTACATAAAAGATTACGTGCGTAGTCATAAAATCCTGTGCGTGTGTGTTTCGTTTGCCTTTTCATTTTTATTTTTTTTTTTTGCTAAATTTTGCTAAAAATTATAAAGGTTCATCTCAAGCGCACACAGGCATAACTTCAGATGGTCTCATATATAGTTGCTTTGCTATATCCCTGCAGGAATATGCCTTGCGCATGACAAAGTCATTCGTTATGCTTATCGATGACATGTAGGTGACAGTGTCTTATATTATATTCTCCAATTCATCATGTTAAGTTGTTCTCCTTCAATCGAATAGTTTCTTGAAGTGAGAACTATCCGGTGTTTTTTTTTTGCTTTCTTCCAAATACAGGAGAAAATCCCTTGGTGATTTTCAAGAACTATTTTTTATGTGGCGAAATCAATGAAATGAACATTTCAAGTAAATTTTCTAAAGTGACTCTCTAAAGATGGAGAAAATCCCAGTGTTGGGATATTTTCCTGTGTGAATTTCCCTCTCCTTTGCACTCAGAAAAATTCCCACAAAAATCCAGAAAAAAAATTCCCACAAGAATTTTTACAAAAATTCCTACAAAAATTCCCACAAAAATTCCAAATAATTTTCTATAAAAATTCTAACCCAAAATTCCCAGAAAAATTCCCAAAAAATTACCACAAAAATTCTCCCCAAAAAACCCACAGAAATTCGGCCGAAAATTTCTACAAAAATTCCCACAAAAATTTCCAAAAAATTTTCTATAAAAATTCTAACCCAAAATTCCCAAAAAATTACCACTAAAATTCTCCCCAAAAAACCCACAGAAATTCGGACGAAAATTCTTACAAAAATTCCCACAAAAAATCCCATAAAAATTCACAAAAAAATGTTCATACAAATTCCCACAAAAAATGTCACAACAAAACAAGAACTCCCAAAAAAAATATCTATAATAATATTCACAAAAACTCCCACTAAAATTCCCATAAAAACTTTCCTAAAACTTCCCACGAAAATTCTCATAAAAATTCTCAAAAATTCAAACAAAAAGACGCACAAAACTTCCCATGAAAATTCCCACAAAAATACTCACAACAAACAAGAATTCCCAAAAAATTGTCTATTATAATATTTATAAAAAATCCCCCAACAATTATCATAAAAACTCCCAAAAAAAATTCCCACAAAAATTACCATAAAAATTCCCAAAAAAATGTTCTATAAAAATTCCCACAAAAATTTTCATAAAAATTCTAACAAAAATTTTCATAAAAATTCCCACAAAAACTCTTACAACGATGGTACAAATTATTAAAATTATTTATAATAATATTCACGAAAAATCCCATAAAAATTCCCAAAAATTCTCACAAAAATTCCCATAAAAATTCCCAAAAAATTTCCACAAAAATTATGGGAAAAATGATTTGTAAGCATTTGAGATGGTTTTGAGTTTCCAAAGAATACAAGAAATTCCTTCAAAATTTCCCATTTTCTCGTTCTTCTTTAGGAAAAAACTATTACGGAAAATCCTGCTTTGAAATGTGGATGTAATTTTTGTTTTCAAAGAAATTCTGTGAACTGCTGAACTGCTGTGAGTGGTGGTGATATCAATGGTGTTCGGTTTGATTGAACGATGACATCGTTAATGTTATCAATGGCAATGTTTCCCGCTGGGCATGCGAAAACTTTCGTTTATTCGCACTGTCCCACCCTCGGCTAAGAAGATTCTTTCTTCTATATAATTTTCCTGCCATCATTACTTGCACAGATCCCAAATCCAACATTTGCATTTCAGCATGCATGGGTGTGTTGGTGTGCCTGTGTGCGCGTGCCTATGTATATGTGAGTTTGTTGTGGTTTTTACGAGTATTTTTGTATGTTAGTTAGTTAAAACTTCCATTACGTGTCAGTTGCTCAAGTTCGTTACTTCGCTTGTTAGCTTTACACTTGGCATTGACTTGTGCGTTGTTTAGACAAACTTTCATCCTCGGAAGCTTTGCACAAACACACATCTACCCATATGCATGCATGTACGCACGTGTTTCGCTTCTTATGGGCATTCGATATGTGCTGCTGTAGATCACTGTGTGTGTACGTGTGTGTGCGAAGGTAAAGGCTTTTTTTCGCTTTCCTTGCCTGAAGCTCGTTTGAGCGTGTGTTTGTACGAAAAAACGTGTTTATGCGAGTGTGTCTTTATTTTGTGTTTACATTGCATAAATTTTGGCATATTCCAAAGTTTTTTTTAACAGGCATCGCCAGACATGCAGGATTTTGCCGTTGAATTTCTATCGAATTTTCCAAAACATTTTTCATCAAATATTTTCGTTTTTTCATTTTTATTTTTCTTTTTGTTTTGCTTTATTCCAAGGTGAAGTGTTAATATTTTAGGCATGCAAGAAGTTGTTGTTGGTGTGTCATGTTTAATTGCTTTTAATAGGTGAATTTTGAACAAAGTATTTTCGAAGAAATTTTTTGCCCAGAAATTTAAGGAAATTTGAATTTTGAAATTGTGCAATCTGGCATACTTTCGGATAAGAGTTTCGTTTTATTTTTTGGTCTGCTTTTATAAAAACGTTTTGTGAGTGTTCTTAAAAAAAATATACATATGTAAATAAAAATAAAAATCTGCAGTTCAACTTTAAAAACTCGTTTATTTCTATTTTTCTATTAAAACTTTAAAATTTAATTGTTTTCAGTGTCAATGAAAATTTTTGTTGCATACATTTGGGCGAATTATAACTTGCTAAACTATTCTGAAACGGATTTTCTATTTATTTTCATTTTCATCAATTTTTTTTTAATAGCTTGGTAAAATCGGTCCTTAAACTAAATAGATGAACTTGGTTGAAAAAATAAAGATAATTTTTTGGCATATATTTAGGCACTCAACTTCATTATCGAGGCTAAAACTTCGATTTATGAAAGTTTTTGTTTTTACAAGAACCAAAAATTATTTCGATGAAGACATTGTCGTCTGTGAGTCTAAACATTGACAAGAGATAATATTATAAGCATATGCTTAGGCTTATTGTTCCGCGCCTTAAAATAATCCATAATAAAAAAAAAAATATTTAGCTGGTTTGAAAATATAGACACTTTCAAAGATACCACGATGGAAAGTAGAGCAGATACTGTAAAAAGCGAGACCTAGAATCGAGAATCTATTTTATTGACATATTCTTCGTTTCATCTATCCATAGGTGTACAGATCCCACTCGGTCGAAACGGGTAGTCTCAGGAAAATATGACTAGATTCCTATCTACGGAGAGTCTTAAGGTTTTCCGCCACAAATTGGCGAGATTCTACCAACTAAAAATACTCAATCTTCGTCCTTTTTCCGTAATTACGGACTCACTTTGTATAACCATAGATATCTTGCAGTCTCATCATTTTTGCAGATTTCATTGAAATTTTCTCCCACAAAAGACGTCGCCACGGGTCTCATATGGTTAAGTAACGCCACTGGCTTAGCACTTCATTTATGACTCACAATACCTTCAAAATAATGTATCCTTTATTTGACTCAATGACCATTTCCGGCCATGTCTGTGCATAAAAATATTAGTATAAATTTCCCTACACACAAATGCCTACTTTTAGTTACTTTGATTTCATATGAATGAAGCTGAAACTCTCAATTGTTTTCTTATCATAATTCAATAAATAAACGCGTCCTGAGCTTTCTTCACCTGGCGAGGAGCTATCGAATCTTATCATTATTTATTCAAAATAATGCTTATCGTATATTTAACGTCTGTCTTTATTTTCCTTTCAGACAAATGAAGAGCGCAAATAATCTAACAAAGCAAAACGAACAATCGAAAGGTCCCTGGAGGGAATACACTCGTGCACAATAAAATTTTTGCAAGGAGTACTTAACAAAAACGAAATTTACACAAACAACAACAACAACAACAACACCAGAAGCGGCAACAACAAAAAGGACAAGAAAAAGCGAAGCGAATTGAAAGCAAATCATAAGCGTTTACCCAAAAGGGAGTTGTCGGTAAACATGTGCGCATAAATAAGTGAAGAAAAGGCTCCTTCCTCTAATAATAAACCATATCTCTCGACCAAAAAACAAAAGAAAACTTCGAAGGAGGAATAGTTGAAGCAAAAAGAGATACTGAATGAAAATCAAAGCAAAACATACAAGAAAACACAATCGCATAGAACGGAATGTGAAATGAGCGTAAAGACCCATAAAAATTGCTTCAAACGGAAAAACCAAATTCTGTTCGAATTAATCGAGTGAATATAAATGCGTAAATAAACTCGTAACGATTGTCAGGAGAGGACTGCAAATGCTAAATTATACATAAACTTAAATATTTATGGTAATAACCCCCAAAAGACAGCAATATAATAAGTTTCGGGAGGCAAAGAAAGCTCCTCAAAAGAACTTAAACGAAAGTGCTTCGAAAAAACAAAGAAATAAAGAAGTTCAAAAAACAAAAAATTTAGAGAAACAAGAACAAAGAATAGAAGGTGCACGTAGGTACTCACAACCTTAAAAAAAGGAAAAAGAAAAGGAAAGGCATTCAAAAGTATCGCTGAAATGTAGAAATTCAAGCAATCAGACCATCCGACGCCTGATATGAAAATCGATATCCAAAAAATATTCAAAAAAAAATATTCAAAAAAATATTCAAAAACCATTTTAACAAAATCTAAAATAGACCAAACGAAGCAAAAAAAAGAATCTTTTTAGTGCCCACCGGAAATAGAGCGTTACACATTGTAAAGCACAATAAAATAGAATAAAAAGCTTTACGAATACGCGTGCTTCGAATTCAAATGCGTTTATCAACGAAAAAACTTAAAAAGTTTTAGCAAAAATCGGAGCAGAGCAGAGAGAAGAGCAAAGAAATCAACGCAATCAAATAAAAAATTTTCCTCTATAAAATGTAAACACTAAAAAGGAGCAAAAAAATACCCTTTAAAATGTTCAGCGAAATATTTTGTGAAATTTAAAACAAAAACTTAATACAAAAACAAAAAAAAACACCAAAAAAAGCGGCAAAAAAGGGGAAAAAAGGATATTTAAAAAAAATAGAAGATTAAAGCAAAAAGCTTCAAAACGAATTTTTGCATTTCCCAAAACGCGATGCATTTGTGGAAAAATCGAGCAAAGATGCGAAAATCGTTGCATTTAAACGCGACGTTTCGTCGCCTAGCAGAGGACTTGCAACTTTTTCTAACAACAATTTTTTATCTGAGCATTGGTGAGTAAAACCAAAAAAAAAAAAATTTTTTTTAAATAAAAAACAAATATGAATTCAAAATGATATTTCCAGCTTTAATTAACATATTTAATTCTTTGCATAAAACTTCGTGGAACGTTGGACCACCACGTGGCCGACGAGAATCCTTGTACAGTCAGTCAATAAAGTAAGTATTCACTGCAAAAATGTGTGTTTTTTCCAATTTTCTTCTCTGTAAATAATTTTTTTGTGAATTTCATAATTTTCAATTATGATTAACCTTATTATGTTTTAAACTAAATACAAAAAAGTTTAATTTCTGAAAATTTCTTTAACAAAAAAAAAATTAAATTCATATTGTTCCATTTGACAACTTCAGTACAAATTTTGAGCTCGTTTTTCCATTAAAAATTCAAAAAAAATACCAAAAGAGAAATTTTCGCTGGTTTTTTAATTTTGGTTTTTTTTTAACATTCCAAACTTTCTTAAAATTTACAACAATTAAAATATTTCATACCTATTTAAGAATTGAAACTACAATCAAAATTGAGGCTCGATTTTTGATGAAAAATGTATGGAAAATTGTAGAAAAATCGAAACTTATTTTTGTTTGTTGTTTCAATTCTTAAATAGGTGTACAATATTTTAATTGTTGTAATTTTTTAGAAAGATTGGAGTGTTAAGAAAAAACCAAAATTAAAAAACCCGCAAAAATTTCCCGTTTGGTATTTTTTTTCGAATTTTTAATGGACAAACGAGCTCAAAATTTGTACTGAAGTTGTCAAATGGAACAATATGGTTTTAATTTTTTTTTTTTTTTGTTAAAGAAATTTTCAGAAATTAAATTTTTTTGTATTTAGTTTGAAACATAATAAGGTTAGTAATAATTGAAAATTATGAAATTCACAAAAAAATTATTTACAGAGAAGAAAATTGGAAAAAACACACATTTTTGCAGTGCATACTTACTTTATTGCTGACTGTATATGTTTTAGGGGTTAGTCTCTGATGTAAACGTATAAATTTCACCTCGTTTTACCTTTTTTTCACCAGACAATAAAGTTCAATCATTTTAATTTTTTATATGTTTCCATGTGGAACTTTAAAATGCATAAAAAGTTTTTTTGTTAATTTTTTTTAATTGTAAATAATTTTTTTTTAAGTCAAACTATGTATACACCAAAAAAAGTAGGTCGTTGGGCAACTCGGTAGAGGCCGTTCAGGTTGTCTGACAAAAAAAAGTCAGATGGATTATTATTAAGTACGCCTGCCGTTATCGTCCCTGCCATAATAGTTAAATTTTATTTAAAAAGAGAATGGCGGACTGCGGAAAAAAGTTTAAAAATCATGTGTTTTTGTAAAAAAAATTTTAATAAATTTATTAATAAATTTCGAAAAAAAAGCATTTCTGGTACCTGCGAGAACTACTAAAAAGTGGAACTACGTATTGAATTTTCAAAGTAATTGGTTGAATTGTTTGGTCTGTAGGGCGTTGCCCGTGCCAGAAAATGACGTTTCAAGTTTATGTGCATCAAGTTAGCTTGCACTTTTTCGAATTTCCCGAAAAAAATTATTGTGCTGTAATGTGCCCAGTTTGTGCTATCATATGCCGTTTCGAAAAATTCGAAAAAGGGCAAGCTAACTTGATGCACATTTCAAGTTTCAAGTCCAAAATGAGTCACTATGGGAGCGTCGGAGATTATGATCTGTAACTTTTTTAACACTTCGAATTTCGGTCTCATTTTTTCACAGTATACTCTCAATTGGTTTAACTATCGAAATATGAAAGAAAAAAGTCCATTATTTAAAGTGATTGCATCAGAATAACCTCTTAACGAGTCCTTCTTTTTGTTTCTTCAAAACGGGTCTGCCTCTTAGCAATTCAAAAGCATTAAGCAAGGAATTTATTACACCAGTTTATTAATAATAATTTTGAATTTATTTATTTATTTTATTTTTAAAGTTTTCATTCAAACATATTAGGAGTATTCACAAAGGCGTCGGAAAATAGGAAAGTCGGAAATTTTTATCTGCTTAAAAAGTTGTGCAAGATACAAAATAAATTGATTTTTTTAAGAAGCCGCAATTTTCCGACTTTCCAACGTTTTAACAGGCCTTTGTAAATACCCCTATTGGTTCAACTTTTGGAAATTTTCGATTAGAATTTAAGGATAAAAAAAAGGACTTCTTTCAGGCCCGACTTAACCAAGCTATTTAAATGAATTTCAAATGAAACGAACTGCCAATATTTATATAAAAGAAAGTACATTTTCATTTAAGTTTCATTAAAATAGGCTATTGAAAACCATTGTTGCCAGTTTAAGGGAATCTGCCCTAAATTAAAAGACATTTATGATCTGAATTGGAGTCTTAGGACAGAAAAGAGGCCAGGGCAAACTTTATGCGACCAAGTTTTAGTTTCTAGAGGTTTTCAAAATTGAATTTTTTATGCTTTCCAGACGTACAACGAAATCTCGAGATTTCAGAGAATTTTAGAACAAATTTGACATTTGAAATCCATGCGATTTAAATTTTGTTCTGAAATCCCGAGATTTCGTTGTACGTCTGGAAATCATATTAGCGAACTTTGGCCCTGTTTTGAGACATTCAAGGGAATATTATCCTAAATATCTGGCAACAGTGGTTTCTTAGGTACACCTCTCACCTTCACGTCATTATGTGTTTCTAATAAGAATAAATTGATTTAATTTCGAATAATAAATTCAAAATGCGTTGAAGCCGTACGCATTTTTTGTGCTAAAAATTGTAGTTATGTGCTTTCAAGGCTCTGATTTTTTCCTTCATTCAAAATAAATAGAATGCCTGATTGAACAAAATAAAAAAGCAAGCAATTCATTTAAGAAAAAAAGAACAAAACAAGACTCATTCAAATTGTTCCTTTTGTATATATATATATATAAACATGCATACAAACGTGCGTGTTCCTTTTAAAAAGAGAATTTTCGATTACATTTAAACATTGTTTTCTCAAGGAAAATTCAATTCATTTTAAGGCCCCAAGGGAAAATAAGAATAAATGAATTTCCGTTGTTCAGAATTTACTTGAAAGCAAAAAACAAAAAACAAAAAAACAAACGAAGAACAAAATAAACATAAAAGTAAAAATCAATAAATTCATCAATGACTCAAAAAAACTAAGAAAAACATTTATTGGGAGAATGTAAATTTTGACAGCATTTCATTATTTCACTTCTCGCCGGCCTCGTCTTCCCACCATAGCGCTAAAGACGTAGGTACATTCAATTTTACAGATCACTTAATGGCTTCAGTGACATCAACAATTCCTTGCACTCCCACGGGTTTCTTTTCATTCCCTTTTCTTACCGCCATCCCTCCCCTTCGCCCGGATCCGCCATTCCACCAGCCCGCATTCAATTGTTAACGCATTTGAGGAGCTCGAATGTAGTCTCCTGATGCTTTTAGTTCCGTTTGCTTAGAATTTTCTTTTCACATTTTTATTTTTCATTTTACCTTCTTGCGGTTAAAAAGCATACGTACACGTGTATTTATACTTATATATACACATAAATATCTATATATGTATGCACGAATTTGTGTCAAAGTTAAAAGCATGCTGAAGCACTAGTATTTTGTCAGCATAAATGCGAAAAATATGACAGCACCAAGAGATGCGTCTGCGAGATGAAATACGATGGGGAGAAGACATTTCAGGAGTTGGCTACCTTTTCTTAAGCTCCTTTTTTCGAAAGACTAAATTTTTTTTTGCTTTCTTCTGTATGAATTCTTTATGCTGTATTTTATTCTTTGCTAACGTTTTGTGAGAGTTAGTTTTATTCCGTCTTAAGTGAGCTATTGAGGGGTAAGCAGCCTTATTCAATATGACAATTTGCTTTTGAGACTTCAATGAGATGAAGTTTACGTACATAGCTTAGATGTGTGGGTGGTGTAATGCACTACAGTAATATTCTCTAACCACTCCCCAACTGGTCGCAAATATACCTACCAAATGTATACTTATAATTCTTCTTCATTTCCAGCCAAATTAATTTATTCAAGTCGTAGCCAAGATTTTTTGGAAACATTTTTCTGTCAATGAACCCCTAGCAATCCTGCACAGCAAGCACACTCAGAGCAGTCCCTTTTGGGTCAAGTAGATGTCTGTTGATTCTTATAGTATTAGGAGTAAGAGCCTCTAACTTAATGGAATAGATATCCTCTTGTTTCATACCTAGGTCTGTAAGATTTTACTGTTCATCCTCAGAGCAATCCAGGTGTACTTTATTTTAATAAACTAATCTTCTCTTAAAATGCTATATCGGAAGATTTCATTATGAATTTAAAGTCATTCATTTTTAGTTGTTCTTATTGGATTTTTAATTTATTTTAACTCATTCTTTAACTCAAATTAAGGCTTAAATCTAAAAGGCAGTGAAATAATTTTATGCACTGAGCGAACGTAACCATGATTTTTTTAAAAGGACGCATTGTTATTCACAGTCCTTTTGATTTTCGAGCAGAACGAAAATTTCAAAAGAAAAATTGTTGATTCAACATAATTTTTGGTTGATTTAAAAGGAAATATGTTTAATTTCATTTCTTTTCGTTCGGTATAATTCTCATTTGTTTTATAAAATAGGACATATAAGATATGTATTCATCTTAGAACTTTTTAAGCATTGCGAAAGCAGTCACGACAACGCAGTGACCAAATCGGATGAAGTCCATCCGATGGCTATTTTTGGGATTATGTTCAGCAGAGGGCATTGTGGCCATTTGCTTTGAACGTTAACTAAATTTGTTTTGACTTTTCTTCTTTTATAGGTAGTTGTTTTAGAAATTTTTATTTTATTTTAAAAATTATCTTGTCATTTCAATTACGTCCGTGGTTAGTTCAACAATTTAAATTTGAATCCATTGTTGAAAATTATCATTTCAATTCAACCTGAAATATGGTTGATTCAAAAGGAAAATTTTTAATTTTTTCAACAAGAAAAATTGTTAAAATTAAAAATATTCCTTGTTGAAGCCGTTTTGTATGTTTTTCCTTTTGATTTAACCAGTTTTCTGGTTGATTTTTTTCTCTGTGTGGCGATCGTGACAGGACCATTAGAGTGTATCGTTCGTAATGGTAGTAATGCTTAGTCAGCTTAGAATTTGTTAGTTTTTCCCACCACGAATGATACACTCTAATGCTCCTGTCACGATCGCCATATAGTGCTTATAAAACTAGAGGTAAACTTCTTTGCTATACATAATTTCATGAATCTTTCAAAGCGACTATATTAAGAATGGAGCTTTTTAGAAGTTGATAGTAAATAGAGTGAACTGGTTTTTGCAAGACCTGATCATGTTACATGTGTTATTCGCACTATCAAGACTCAACTCTTGTATGTTAAATTTGATTAATTTGGTTCAAATATGTACCTTTTACGTCCTTCGAGACTGTCTTAAAGAGCTAAAGCCCTATATTAGGCCTTAGTCCTTATATTGAGTCTATGTGCGCTGACAGACGTTTGTCATGTGTTTGTCCATTGGGACTGAAAATGATCAACTAAAATTTTCCGTCCCACGGAGTTCCAGTCGAGCACGTCTGTACCGAATTGTTAACTGATATGAGCTGGATTCTCACATTGAGCTAGCTTTCTAATAAAATGGGCTCAGACTTAGCTCATCTTGATCTCACAATAAGATCATATTAAGCTTATATACGGCTATATTGAGGTCACAATTATATGAAATTAAGTTTAAAATACGATCATATTGAGCTCACACTTAACTGATATCAATCTCAGTTGAAGCTAAATCCTTCAAGACCACTATTCGACCTAATCAGCACTGAGCAGACTCGTTCAAAACAACTTTTAATTTCCTTTCCAAACATGTTTTCCGTTCTAATCATCCATGTAAGCTTCTTTAGAGTGTTCTTTCTTCCAAGTTTGAAGTTTTCTCTGCTAAAACAAATGAAGGCAATTGGGGGGGAAAAAAACTTTGAAATTGATGACCACACATGCATGAAACAAAGGAACGTTTCGTCGCTACTGACTACCGTTCGTTTAGGTACGAGTGCTACGTGTGTATGGACATTTATCCCTGCTCCTTCGTCCATTAAGATCATTAAATGCAAGTAAAGTAATCAAAGAAATCCATTCGAAGCGTCGAACCAAAAACAAAAAATTGAATAATGGAAAAATATATAAAAGCAAATGTTTTCGTAATAAAAATTTGAGATAAAAGATAAATAAATGCCTTTCTTCAAACTTTATTATATATAAATTTATATAGATATATTTTTTTTTAAATTTATTCCTTGCATTGTTATAAGAAGAAAAAGATACATATTTATTTTTTTATTCGTTTTTCTGTTAAAATCGGAAATAATAAAAGCAAGAAAATAACAATATTATTCGTCCATGCTTTATTTACAGACAATTCGAGCACAAGATAGGCACAATGTCCTGAATGCCTGAATATCGATATTCATTGTCTGGTGTTTTTATAAAATTTATTAACGTAAATGGTGATTTCAGTTTTATTACCATAATTTATGTGCTTTCCGAAGAGCAGAGCAAAAACAAAAATAACATTTTACAAAATGCCTCTTTAGAGCCACTCATGAGACGTTCGTATTGTTTGAGTTCTGAGAAGCTCTTTGGGTGCTGGTCTGCAAAGATTTTCTGATAAAGACAAAAAAAAAATTTTATTCTTTACTTTCTCGAGTGTCCTTCACGGTTGCAAGGAAACGTTAAATAAAGTTTTGCTTCACATTGAATTGAAGAGGATTCTCAAATTAATAGTTCATAGCAATAAATTAGGATGAATAGAACGTTTTCGCAGCAGGAAAAAACTCTTTAAAATTCAGTAATTCAGTTAAAGTTTTATTGATTATAAAATAACAGGATGTTTGCGAAAGTTTTCCCAAATTCCAGCAATCGCTATCGATGCGGAAAACTACAAAGATTTTGATTAATTGTCGTATTGAAAGTGATTTCGTGTGCTAAAACATGGCGCCATTTTGAAAATTTGGAGTCGGTCGGAATCGATATTTTGAGTTAGGAAGTAGGTACCGAATAGTGAAAGGACTACCCGATCCAGCGCTGTGGATAGTTTTTCTGTCATCGATGGGGGTGAAGGTCATGGCAACTAAATAAACAGAAGGATGAGAAAATGTATCTCTTTAATACCCGCTTGTACCCCAATCGTTGAAATAACATAAAGCAACAAAGTAATCAGTATCGATATAGCACATCAATTTTAAAGTACTAACAAAGAAGGGAACAAATTCCCTTTTTAAGGACTGCTTTAAAAGACTATTTTAAGGCAAATTTCGGAAGTCTTTTTAGTAGAAAATGCCCCGAAATTGATTTCTTCATTGCCACTGAGGGGCCAATCCTTTTTAAATATAAAAACCAAAGAGTTTGTTGTATATTGATCTTCTGTTGTCAGGTACAAAACAAATCAATGTTGCTGTTGTGGTATACACAAAACCCTTTGAAGAACGTCCAAGGAATCTAGAATCTGGCAGGCTTGCTTCTAAATACGGAATTCTGAGCTTCTGCCTGAACAATTTTCCCCCTAAAATGTCTCAGTGACACCTGAAATCTGCGACATTTAAAGGTACAATCCCAAATGATACTGCAGCGCATAAACCGCCACCAGAACTAAGTAATATTTAACCCTTAACAGACTAAAGTACATTTAAGGAATTGGTACATTCTGTGCGTGCTCTGAGATATTACACTAAAGAGTTATATCCACCATTTTAAGACATCCATAGCGAATCAGTAAATGTTCTATGATGAAAATTACACCAAAGATTTTCCCCGATAAAATTCTAGAAAAAAACAGGAAAAACAAGAAATTTTATTGGTTCAAATATACAATGACAACTACTCCATTTCGGACCAGTTTGAGACTAGACCCTAACTAGACTAGTTGTAATCAGTTTTTTGAAAAACATGAAATTTTGTTCACTCAGACAAAAGGAAAAACAAGAAAATTTATTGGTGTATGTACAATGGCAACTACTCCTTTTTGGACCAGTTTGGGACTCGACCCTAACTAGACTAGTTCTAATCAGTTTTTTTTGAAAAATTTCGCAAAATTCTTAGAACTTTTCACTTATTCTATATATACATTTTCATCGAAATCGAACGTCATAGAATTTTCGGAATGTTTTGGGTTTTTGGTCCAAAGCTCTCTAAACTTCCTAGGCTAGCTTTTTACCTTTTCCCTGAAGCGAGCGCATTATAACTATTCACAGTTCAAAATGGAACGAAAAGAATGTGCTTAAAAATTAGACAAATACTTATAATAGCTTCTTAAAAGACTTCTTAGCTGAAGTTTGGGTACCACTGCATTGAATTGCGCTCTTCCAAGCAATCGAAACATTAAGACAAATCGATACTTTATATAAAAACGTTTCCCCAAATTTATTAAATTGCCATCATTCTGGCGTTTTTACTCAATTTATTAAATTTACAGAAGGGAAGAAAAATTTTAAAATAATCTATTAAAAAAAAAATACGGAACGACAAAAAAGGCATTTTTATTCTGCTTTTCAATTTATGCGATTTTTCATTTTTCGGAAAACGGAAGGACAAAACTTTTGATAAACTTTCACATCACATGAAGCAAAAGGTGTTTTTGACATAATTCACTGCACTTGCCAAAAACTTCTTTTGCTCGCCTTCGCGACGAACGCAAAAAAGGGGGAAATTTTTCTCAAGAAAAAGGATTTTTTCTACCCTCTTCTTCTTCTTTTATCCGAATATGTACTACGCGTTATTGTTATGCTCCTTATAGCGCTTCTCTTTACAGTCACTTTTATCATTTATCATCTCTTGAACTTTTGACGTTGCCACTGATAGCGTCGTACAACGAAAGCATAAGTTTTGCCCTCAAGGAAGAGCTGAAAAGGATATCAAGTTAACGCTAGATTCAATAAAAAGAAAAAAAAATGTGAATGACAAATATGGAATGTGCTTAAATTGTGTGTGTGGGAAGTGTGAGTGCGAAAGAGAGTCATTGTTTTTTTATTCCTTTATTTCTTACTTTAGCACTGCATGAAGGATGCGTTCTTTCCCAACTCATTAGGATGGTTATGCATGTGTCAAAGTTGTTATTTGATAAATGGCTTTGATGAGTTTTTATTGCTATCGACTTGTGATGACTTAACTGAAGCTGACAGCATAACTTAGAGCTTAGTTCTCTGCGTTAGTTTAGCAATAAAATAAAAAAAAATAAAGAAAAAATCAAAGAAAATAAAATAGCAAATAGAATAGAAGAGAAGAAAGAAAGGAATCGAAAAAAAGTTATCATTATTTAAGCTTATCTGTTAGGTGAATAAGTGAGGTATTTATCGAACTTGGAGGGCTTGTCATTGTGTGATTTATTTATTTAATGGACATTATGCACAAATGGATTTTAAATGTTGTAGGTCGTTCGATGCAGAAGGATTGAAAAGAGATTGGGTACATAAATCACGTATAGGATGATTTGATTGGATGTCTCTCAGGAAAGATATAGAGGGACCATCGTGGCATATGTTCTTGATACTTTTGACCTTTATATTGAAAGATATTTATCTAATGTCGTTCCTAGAATGATTGTCAATTGGAAAGCTATAGAAAATGGGGAAAAGAGATAGCTGTGCTCTGTGCGACTAGTCTCAAACTTTTCCCGAAATTTGTACTAAATTTACCAAATCTAATCTATCTTAATTGTTTGTATTCAGTTGACTTTTTTGAAATTGAGCTTTCATTGAAAATAAATCGCTCTTCGGTTAAAAGCTGCGAATTAAAGTTCAAAGATATCCCAAAGGCTGCTCTTCTATTTTGGAGCTTTTTTGCTCGAAATCAAGGCAGAAATTGTTGATATGTTGTCATTTGTGTCTATCCATCTATGAAGTAGTCCAGGGATATCCCTTTTGAGTGAACTTAGGGCTTTATTACTGCTGGGACTTAAAGCTTAACAAAACATAAAACTGCTTAACAAATTCTTTTTGAAGCACTAGCATCTAAGGCCTTCGCCTGAATTAGCAAATTATAACTATAGGAGAAGAATTTTATGGAATACACCCAGTAAACATTTTGGGAGTGTTAATATTTATGAGAACGAAATTATTAAAAATTTGATACCTACTGAGAAATATGTATGTGTCGGAAATGTGTCCCAAGTGGGAAGTACGAGGCTTAGATATATAAGTCCGATAAAAGTCCGATATGAGGTTGAAATGAGCCCAAAATGAGTCTGGAATGAGCCGGTAACAAGTTCCAGAGAGTCCAAAATGAGTCCAAAATGATTCCAAAATGAGTATGAGCCCGAAATAAGGCCGAAATAAGTCCGAATTGATTCCGAAATAAGTCCGAAATAAGTCCAAAATGAGTCCAAAATAAGTCCAAAATGATTCCAAAATGATTCCAAAATGAGTCTGGAATGAGCCCGAAATAAGACCGAAATAAGGCCGAAATAAGTATGAATTGATTCCGAAATAAGTCCGAAATGAGTCCAAAATGAGTCCAAAATGAGTCCGAAATGAGTCCGAAATAAGCCCGAAATAAATCCGAAATGAGCCCGAAATGAGCCTGAAATAAGTCCGAATCGATTCCGGAATGAGTCCAAAATGAGTCCGACATGAGTCCAAAATGATTCCAAAATGAGTCTGGAATGAGCCCGAAATAAGACCCAAATAAGGCCGAAATAAATCCGAATCGATTCCCAAATAGGTCTTAAATGTGTGGAACATTTGAGGAAATCCACAAACCCAGCAGTTATTTAGGAAGTGCATTACCAAAGTAATGCATTTTTTCATCGATGAAATAGGAATCCAAAGTAAATTGAACAAATTTGCATGGAGAGGTAATCGAAAAGTTAATGCGTAGCCTATTTCTATAGAATCTATTTTGCATTACTTGAGAATGCAAATAGTAATGCATTACAAAAGCAAGCCTTTTCGATTACTATTTGTACAGCTGGTAATGCAAATAGGCATGCATTACATTCGCTAGAACATCGCCGTGATAAAAATAATCGATTCTGTAATGCATAAACAGTACGCCTTTTGAATTACTTTTTGCATTACCATCGGTTACAAATAACTGCTGGGATACCCCGCACAAACTCATTGTAGATACTTATTAAATCTGATTAGTATGGGGCGATTGTCTAGAGAAAATTGAAAGACATTCATATCAGACTCCTAAGAATTCGGGGTCATATGAAACTCCTTTTTGGCATACTCGAAGTGGTTATAGGTCGTACCTATAGATTGGATTACTTTTTAATCAGCAGCATTGTTTTATTTCGAATAACTTTTCACACAATATAAGACATTTTAAATGTTTTCCGTTTGTTGTAATAACATCCTTGAAAGTTTTCCTTCTTTTGATTTAACGTCTTGATATGGAAAAAATGAGACTTAACGGATCATTTCACTTTGACTTTAATTCCCTAACAGCCATAAGCCACGGCAACAAGAAGAAAACCTAAATAAAAAGTTCAAAAGTCAATTCTCCCATACCTCCCTGACCTTAATTAATTTTCTATTTCCACCTTTTTGACTTTCGACAACAAAAAGCAGAAAACCAAAAAAAAAAAAAAAAAAAAGAAATGGCCACTTAAGCTTAATTTGATCGTGTGTTTCTGGTTTTTTGGCTTTCATTTGCCCCTGCAAATTTACATTTGCATTTAAAATGTGATTTTCACATTGAATTGCGCCGAAAGCCATTTCCAATCCTAGAGAGCCCATTGACAATCATGTACTTGCAAAAGCTCAACATTCGATAGCATTGCCGCCACCGCCACAGCCGTTGCCACCGACACTGCCGCCGCCGCCGTCGTTCGGCCTGATATGCAAATATGCCCCTGCTGCATACTGTAGCCATTCTCGCAGCATCAATGCCACGGATATTCACTATTTTTCTGCATGAAATGGCTCACCACTCGTTCCTAGGAAACGAAAATTCTACGTTCGAGTAACGAACAAAAAAGAGAAATGGAAAATGAAAAAAAAAGAAAAGGGAAATTTTGGTCATGACATGTCGCAAGGTAGACGATTCTTTTGCTCAGGGTTATGCGTTTGTTCTATCGTGTACTCCTCGATATTAGGCTGCCAATGGATTATGCTCGTTAAGCTAGCATAAATATCTGTTTGAAATTGGTTGGAATTGCTAATGCCGGCTAAAGGACGTCTCTGTTTCGTAACGTATAGGATACGAATATACAAATCCAAAGTGTCGTATTGAACATACCACATTTTGCTTTATCTTTTCGACTCGCTCTCGCTCTCGCTCTCTCTCTCTCTCACGCTCTCTCTCTCTCTCCCAGTCAGTGCAGCACAAGTGGAAAAGGATATCGAGGAATTGCATTGAATGCTATTTAATATGTAAATGGACATTAGCACCCTGGTAAATTTTAATTTGGAGCTGCAGTTCTCCTTAATTTTTTGGCTAATTTTTGTAGTTTTAATCGTATCCTCATTCTATTAAAAACACCGTTTGTCCATTTCGGCGATGTAAAATGGAAGTGGAAGTTATTTTGAAGAGAAGTCCTTCAAAATCCATGGAAATTTGTTAGTTTTAGTTCTGAAAGTTAAAAAGAGAAAGAGAGCAAGAGAGAAATATAGAAAGGGAGAAAGGGAGAAAGAGTGAAAGGGAAAATGGGAGAAAGGGAAAGAAAGAGAGAAAGAGAGAAAGAGAGAAAGAGAGAAAGAGAGAAAGAGAGAAAGAGAGAAAGAGAGAAAGAGAGAAAGAGAGAAAGAGAGAAAGAGAGAAAGAGAGAAAGAGAGAAAGAGAGAGAAAGAGAGAAAGAGAGAAAGAGAGAAAGAGAGAAAGAGAGAAAGAGAGAAAGAGAGAAAGAGAGAAAAGAGAAAGAGAGAAAGAGAGAAAGAGAGAAAGAGAGAAGAGAGAAGAGAAGAGAGAAAGAGAGAAAGAGAGAAAGAGAGAAAAGAGAGAAAGAGAGAAAGAGAGAAAGAGAGAAAGAGAGAAAAAGAGAGAAAGAGAGAAAGAGAGAAAAGAGAAAGAGAGAGAGAGAAAGAGAGAAAGAGAGAAAGAGAGAAAGAGAGAAAGAGAGAAAGAGAGAAAGAGAGAAAGAGAGAAAGAGAAAGAGAGAAAAGAGAGAAAGAGAGAAAGAGAAAGAGAAAGAGAGAAAGAGAAAGAGAAAGAAAAGAGAAAGAGAGAAAGAGAGAAAGAGAAAGAGAGAAAGAGAGAAAGAGAGAAAGAGAGAAAGGAGAGAAGAGAGAGAAAGAGAGAGAAGAAGAGAAAGAGAGAAAGAGAGAAAGAGAGAAAGAGAGAAAGAGAGAAAGAGAGAAAGAGAGAAAGAGAGAAAGAGAGAAAGAGAGAAAGAGAGAAGAGAAAGAGAAGAAAAGAGAGATAAGAGATAAAAGCAGAAAGAGAGAAAGAGAGAAGAAAGATAGAAAGAGCAGAAAGAGCGAAAGAGCGAAGGAGAGAAAGAAAGATAGAAAGAAAAAAGAGATAAAGAGAGAAAGAGAGTAAACTATTTATAATTTCTTTGAAGTCTATCCAAGCTTAAAGATATTATTTCAAATCGGAAATATATTATTCCACTTAAATAATCAATTTACCGAAAACACATTGAACTTTTGTAACGTTCTCAACTAAAATTTGTCCATAACATATCCTTCCTCTAAAACTTCCACAAAAAAAAAAAAAATTAAACCAAAGTTCAAAAAAATACGACAAACTTTCAATAACAAGCGCACAACTAGTCTTCTTTATATCTCACTAAATTGCTTAAGCCCTAAAAGAGAAAACAAAAAGGTCTTCTCAATGGCCACTCGCTAAAACTTTCAAGCAATATTAAGTAAAGGAAGCTAAAGGATGTAATAGTCCGCTGCAGATTCAGCTGCATGCCAGCGTTTGTCTACATTCACAGGATATGCACGGAGCAAGTTCGGATAGACTAGCAGGCCAGACCAGGCAAGCAAAGGCAAGACAAGTTTTTTTTGATTTAGGTCAGTTTTGGCAACAGTAAACAGTCGAGTGCAAAAAGGACCAAAAAAAGAAAACAAAAAACAACAAAAAAAATGTTGAAAAACACATTCTTGGAAAATAAGTTGAAAAAATTTATGAAGCCTCGACGGCAGCGTGCCTTCGTTGCTCTCCAACTGTAACTTGTTGTGGATACTCGAGATTTTCCTTCCATTTTTAGGTTTTTTGTTTGTATGTTTTTTTTTTTCGACAGTGAGCTCAATGGTCTAATCCAATGACATACAAACAAAAGAAGCTTCGAGTTCTTCGATATGACTTCATTTTTTTCATTTATTTTTTTTCTCTTTAGTAACAAAAATCGTTTTTGTAACTGCAATCCTTCTGTTAAAGCCAAGAAATATAGTGATCGGCTTTTCACTATTCATAATGATGCATCAGAGACTAGAGGAAAGAAAAAATTTTTGATTTTTGAGTGGATTTCCACCGAACGGGATCCTATTTTGCCTGAATACCAGAAAAAAATATTCGGATTTTTAAGAGATTTTGATTTCGAAGGATGATTTTCGCAAAATAATTTCCATGAATTTATTATTTTTTCGTATGGGTTTGTTCGTGCAGTTAATGCTACAAGAGTTCATTAAACACTTCAACAGAATCGGAAATAGTATTCTGTGAGAGCCTGTGAAAAATTAGAACAAATAACAAAATATCGTTCAGTTTCCTAAAGAGTTCTTGGAACGATGGTAGAAAAATAATTTATCCATATGCTGCTGTAGCACATCTTGGTTCCAGGAACTTCAAAGGGGTGGTATTTCACCCATGAGCGGTCCATAAATTAGTATGTAAAACTTTATAACTGCGAGTAGGCAATGACTTCATTCATTAACTTTTAACAATATTCTAGGAAAAAGTAACTATCGAAAAAAGAAAAGATCTAAAACTAGTTGAAAAGAGCTGCCAAAAATAGTATGAATAGTTCCAAACCCGCCGCAGGTCCTTGCTTCATCGAATATTTTCTTCCAATTTTAAGTTAAGAGCCTCAGCAATGCGTGCAAAAGGTGATGCCAGTTCGGAGGACAAATTGCAGCATATATGTATTCAGTTATCATTTCCTTAACAATGAAGTCTAATTCGAAACTGTTTTTATTCGATTGGCGTCATATTGACGTTATATAGAGAAGCGGAACTTACAACTCCCAAAAATATGCAATGTTTTTTTTTCCAAAAAGCCAAACATTTTCGCGACGATTTTTGACATAAAAATGGAGTTTATCGATACAACCGCAATTATCCGCAAAATTTCTTTTAATGAATCTTTAGAAGAGACTCCATCCTATCACTTTTTATTGCCTAGTGGACCTAGCATAGCGACGGAGCATATAAAGTTTCAATCAATTGAAAGTAAGAAAACCGTCATTTAGATAAATGAAATCGTTATAGAAATAGGATGGTCCAAAAATCAAATTTTTTCCCACTGTGTGCCATCTAAAACTCAACACACCAACACAAGAATTCACCTGGGCAGTAACTTTGATTGCAGATTTTGTATTAAAGACGCAGAGATCGCATTACATGCTCTATAATGAGTAAATGTCTAGGCTGAAACTCAAAATCTTCTATAGGCCATTCTTATTCGAGTTGTAGAATACTCAATGGAGATAAAAATTCTTCAAGTTCTGAGCGTTCGAGCTGTCATGTATTCGAGTATTAGAGAGTTTACAGTAGGTACCTTGGAGTATTGAAGCGAAAAGAAAGAAATCTACCAAAAAGGAATACTCTGAGGTCACTCGAAATATGACTAGTCAAAATGTTGAGTATTTTATGTATGAGCATTTTCTTGATCTGAGTAGCACCAAGCGGTCTAGAAGAAGTATAGGTAAAACATTTAAGCTAACTGGTCAAAAATGGAACAATTGACACATATGGACAATTGACTTATAATTGGCCACAGCAGGTCTACTCGCGGAGAAGTCAAATGTGGGACTGGTTATTTTTCAATGACAGCTCAATGTTAAAAAAGACAGTTTTAAACATTAGTTGGCAAATGAAAAGGGAGTAGTCCTGGTATTTTTATGACTATTCGGGAGTAGTTGCAGAGTAGTATGAATTACTGCAGCAAAAATATATTAACATATATATTGTATTATTTTCCGAACAATTTTCCATAAATAATGTCATTCATATTTTAGCTTCTGTCATTGAAGTGTCATATAAAATAAATTGAATTTAAGTATAACTTTTACAACTAAGAAAATTCGCTCAAATCAATTTTAAAAATAAATAAAAACACAAACTTTAATTAATTATTCAAAAAAAAAAGGTAAAAGCTTTGGCCGACCTTTCGTAACAAAACCACTCTATTTATGTCTATTTGAATATTCATTAAAAACCACGCTTTATCGGTAAAAAAAAAAAAGTGACCTTCATTCTCCTGAAGTGCTTCTACCGCAAATGCAAAAATAATTCTATTTAAGTTACTAAAAATATAAAATGTTTGAGCAAGCTTTCACGAATGTCCTGCCATATGTCAATCATGCCAACGAACAAAACAAAAAAAATATATTGAATAAAACCAAAATTGCCACAAATAAATATGTAGTGAGTAGGTCTGGATGAGAGTAGAAAATTGTGTTCACATTTTTGTTGCCATAGCAATCATTGAATCTGACCGCATTAATAGTGAATTGAATTCACCGCAATATGGCAAATGCCTATGTTTAATTGAAAGGCTTTAAATGTGCTTTTGAAGTTAATTTTAAAATTTTATTTATTGAAAACAATTTTATTTTTGTGTGTCAATATCTACACGAAAAGTGTGACCAAGGGTTGTGAAAATATTGGTAGATGAGAAAATATATACAGGGTGTCCTGTTGGGAAGTACATCCCTTAAAATGGGTGATAGGGAGGGTCAAAGATGAACAAAAAATCGTATGTGAGGGGGCTCCCAAATTCACCTTGCATGCACTTCTTAGATTTTTTTCTGTCTACATGTCCTTTTGAGAACGATTTCCTCTCAGACTACGTGATAAACTGAAAGCCAAAAAACTCTCTATTTGGGTCATAAATATTTTTAGCTAATTTCTGAAGTTTACACGTGTCGCCACCAAGTAAATTGGGGCCACTACGATCAAAATAGGTCCACAGTGTATTTAATCTATTTAATGGCTTTTTTCTAGTATGACCTTCCTTGTGAATGAGAGGTCGTAGTTCGATAGTTTGTATCTTAAGAATTGCTTACTTAATTGCTTTATGGAACTTTATGGAATGCGCTCTCTTCGTCTACAGGCAAAGTCTGCATTCAAAGCCCCTTGTCAATTGCCTATGTTTTCTCTTTTTCAAACCTTAACATTTTCTATATCCGGACATTACTGAAACATTCCCAGCGGCCAAAGTGCTGCTTATAGAAGCGATGGACTGCAATACACCTCTTTGGGGGTAATGCATACGACCTCGTACACTAGTGCACGTTTCTTCGAGCCACCACACAATGTAATCGAAGTTGTGTGGTATTCATTCGGTACACTGCCTGCAATCCCGTATTCTTTGTAGGCGGTAGACATTAGAAATGTCAACGTGACGTGATCGTGAGCGTGAATTTCGTTAACGGCCAAGAATTTCCGTGATCGTTCATGAATACTGAAATGGCCATTATTCTCGTGAAATATTCAAATTCACGAAGTTCACAAATCATTTTTTTTTGTACCAAATAACGAGTTCTATTTGAAAACGTCACTAAGAAAAAAAAAAACAAACTCCAGACACTAAACCTTATAATGTTTCCATACAGTTTAATAGTCTATTCATAGAAAAATGTTTAATTAAAATGTATGGGAAATTTGAACTCTTCTAAAACAGAGCGATTTAAGGCTTTTTTTATATAAAAATTTTAATGTACTTACAGAATCCTGAAAGACTTTTTATAAATTCGTGCGTGAGCTATCGATTCAGAGCTATCTCTCCTCTCTCTCCTCCCTCCCTCTCTCTCCCTCTCCTCTCTCCTCTCTCTCCCTCTCTCTCTCCTCTCTCTCCCTCCTCTCTTCTCTCTCATCTCTCTTCCTCTTCTCTCTTCTCCCTTCTCTTCTCCTCCTCTCCTTCCTTCTCTCCCTATCTCCTCTTCTCCTATCTCTTCCTATCTCATCCCTATCTCTCCTCTCTCTCTCCTCTCTCTCTCTTCTCTCCCTCTCTCCCTCTCTCTCCCTCTCTCCCTCTCCCTCTCTCTTCCTCTCTCTCTCTCTCCTTCTCTCTCTCCTCTCTCTTCACTCTCCTCTCTCTCTCTCTCTCTCTCTCCCTCTCTTCTCTCCTCTCTCTCTCCTCTCTCTCTCTCCCTCTCTCCCTCTCTCCTCTCTCTCTCTCTCCTCTCTCTCTCTCTCTCTCCCTCTCCTCTCTCCTCTCTCCCTCTCTCTCTCCCTCTCTCTCTCACTCTCTCCTCTCTCTCCTCTCTCTCTCTCTCTCTCTCTCTCTCTCTCCTCTCTCTCTCTCTCTCTCTCCTCTCTCCTCTCTCTCTCACTCCCTTTCTCTCTCTCTCTCTCTCTATCTTTCTCTCTCTTTTTCTCTCTCTCTTCATACCTATTGCTTACGCTCTTGACTCAACTTGTGCCGAGAAGTTATCCAAGCAACATCATTGCTTTTCATCAAAGGCCCATTCTCAATGCTAGTCCTGAAAGTAATTTATGTTAAGGTTTAACTCCTTTCTTTTGTTGTCAGCTTTTTTTTCTTTCTATTATATTTTTAGAAATCATCACTCACCCATTAGTGTCATCTGAATTTATATTTCGTCAATGGGCTCTTGATGGGCGGAATGGGCGCATTGCCGAGTGACCAGAAATAACATAAGCTTTATTTAACTAAACCCTTCCATAGAAAGTAAAATTCAAAGAAAATTTTGATAAAAGATTTTTCAAACATAATGTTCAAACGTTGTCCTGGAACACACATCCCTGCTAGCAGCTGTTGTTGAAGTTTCAAATCTAAAATTAGCATTTCAAAAACGAAAATCATTCTAAATTTTTTCTTAAATTTTCTCATGAGGATTTTATACCTTAACCAAGTATTAGCAAAAGATTTAATGTTTTCAAAAAAGTTTCATTCATTATTTGATTCAGTTTGATTTCATACTCCCTCATTCATTATATCCTTTTCCAATTTTGAATATTTCCAGCTTTCATTCTCATGTCATTTTATGTTATTTTAATCCGAAATTACTTTGTTTCAAATAATTCTGTAGACAATTATAACCGCAAAAGGATTTCGACAAGGTGCTGAATTACTTAACGAGACCACTAATGATCCGTCGGGCTTATCAAAATACTATAGCATGTCATCATTACATAAACCAAACTGGCTTCATTTGGATTTTTCGCTCCAGGCAAACTTTAAAATACAAAAGGAAACCTTAACGAATGCACACGTACACACACACACACACGCACACACGCGCACGCAATCACAGACACATTTGTGTGTTGAGTGTTGCGGCATCCTTTCGTTTATAGCCGAAGTGTGTGCTTAAAATAAATTCATCCTTTCCGTTCTCGTGTCATTGCTACACAAAAACGTGTCTGAGATCCTCTCTGCTGACTCAGTCTCTGCGCAAATAATATCGACATCTTCGCTGTTGATGGCGATATTACGAGCACATAATACTCCGTGCTATATCCTCCTTACTCTATCCTTCTATCTTCCCGCATTATATGGCTTCCTTTCTTATTTATTTATTTATTTTTTAATATTTTATTTTATTTTTTTGGTTTCCCTGCCTATGAAATCTTCTTCGCAAATGCCTGCTCGAGCAGACATTTTCATCGTTTGTCTTACTCCTTCGAAGGAGCATGATGGTGGTAGGTCTAAGTTTCAGGAGTAAGCAAATTGTTGCTCATCCTAAGATCAAAACCGTATATACGCGATAACTTGGAACTATGCTCCTTAGACGTTTCGCTGAAGTTCTTTCATAAAAATAAAGATGTGTACGCATGAATAAAATTCTCACACGTTTTAACCGGAGGAGAAGCTCCTGAAAACGATAGTTCACAGGATCCTGTGTGTGTGTGTGTGTGTGTGTGTGAATGTGCAAAGAACGCCTTATGGCGTCGTACTGCTTAAAGGAAGAGCTTTAGGAACTTATAAAAAAAAAAAATCTACAAAATTTGCACGTACTTATAATTTTATAAGTGGGAAAGGAAAAGTATGCAATATTTCTTATGAATATGAAATTACCTTGCAACTTTGTTGCAAAACTGAACTAATAGATTTGAGAATTTTTAAGTGTCGCAGGATTTTCTCCATCTTTTCTTCAGGTGGGTGCAAAAGAGTATTTAACTTTTAGTTTCTGAGCTGAAGTTTTACATTTTTTTATGAGGAAAAATCACTCTTTCAATGGGGGAAGAATTTTATCGAAAAGCTTCTCTGAAGGCAACTAAGTAGCTCTCTTCAAAGTGATTTGAAAAACAAAGTTCCACTATTTCATAATCCAAAAACTAGCAGTGGAATGCCAATAAAAAATTGTGACAAAAGACACCATTTTAGCTGAAACGTGCTTTAATAGGGCTCCCTGTATAAAAATTTTAGAAACATCCTTAGAATGCTGGTTGGCATAATCTCCTAAAACCATGGAAATTTTCTGATATTTAGCGGCTACTAAGGGGAGAGAAATCCTCAGGGAAATTTGAAGATGATCAAGGATTTTATTTTTAGAAGATTACAGAGTCAAATTTGAGGGCTTTATTTCGAGACTGAAGAAATATATATACATTTCTCAAAAACTGGCAGGATCGCCGAAAATATTCGGAAAAGTTTGTGTCAAACATTGCGTATTCCATTTATTGGTATTATTCAAAAATTAATATAAATTATAATAATTTAATAAAATTATTACATATAATTCAATAAAAATTACAACAAAATAAGATCGAGCATGAAAATTCCCGTCAGTCACAAACGTTCGGCCAGTGCCGTCACTATAAGCGACTCGACCTCCTGCAGACTGTTTACCGAGTAGTGGAGCTTTCGTCTATGGGTGTTCGAAGTATTTTTGATGTAAATATATTTTAAATGGCTTTTTTGCACTATAGGCCTTATTAGAGCATAGGCCTTATCTTAGTTCAATTGCAGTAAAGCCTCTAAGTAGATAGCTTTCGATGAGTATATGATTTCATGATTTTTTCAACGTTTGTTCCACAGTGAAAAAAAATGGTACTTATGTAAGGAACTGAATATCGATGCGATAACAAAAAATATTTTCCTCTCATTTGCTATAAGTCTTTGAGCTTATATGTACTTAGTCACCTTCCTACTTTCGCAGGATTGTGAAATCAATTTTTCATCATATTGCTTTATTCAATGTTTTGCACCATTTCTCTTTTTTCGCCTTTGAACTTCGGGACAACCAAAGTCTTTAGTGTACGCTGAAGGCCATGGTTGACAAATATTTGCAGCTTTGTGGTAATTCCGTTGGTTACCTTCCGGGAAGCTAAATCCATTATTTAAACTGTGCTGTTGATGCTACGTGAGGTCCTTGTTTCCTCTAATGAATTCTTCTTTATTACGAGTATTTTCAAGCTTCAATCTCACATTTTGAGCGAACGGAATTAATTAATTTTATTCAATATCTGAACTTGAGTGAAAAGTCTAAAGGATGGATATTTCCACGAAAGGGGAAAATTTTTTTTAGGGTACCTACGCAATTCAAAACATTTCTGGTAATTTTCAAAGGCATCAAGCTAACAGAAACAGAAGACAAATTGGTATCCTTATGAAGGGGACTTCAATGTTTATGGCTATTTAAATAAATATATTTTCTACAAATTTATTATCTTTATGACTATTTTTAATTGAATTTAGTTTGGATTCACTTAACTTTGTTTGCATTTCAATATATCCCTCACCTACCTTACGATTATTTCCATCGAGCGTTCAATTGAGGACCTTTTTCTAAAATTATTAAAACGGAACAATTTTCTCAATTCTTCGGAAAAAGAATTTTTCATTTAGGATAAAAACCAAGAAAGCTCAAGTTTTTTTGTTTGTTTTCTTTATTTTTTTTTTTTTTTTTGAGAATTCCCAGCTTCCCATTTTCTCGATTTTCTCATGTTCAAAGCGAAAAAGGCATAACGATTAACCTTAAGAGATTGCCCTCCATTTGACGGGCGGACGTGCAACCATAATCGCTGATGTGGCAAATTAGCACGTGACGCTGATTTTCTGCTCTCAAGCTTTCGCTTAGCCAACACTAACACACAATTACGACTGTATACATGCACATGAACATGTACGATTGTATTGAGTGCTTTCGCGCGGACATAAATACGCATATTGAATGCACGTCAAACGTCAAAATAGAAGCTTTCAATAATGGAAGCTATTCGATAAGTAGGATTAGAAAAAATTCTTAACGCGTTTTTCATTCGATGTCGAGTCAAATCGTTTGCGATGAGGGGTAGAAAGTGTGGTGGAGGGGGAAGTCTTACTTAAGACGACTCCAACGAGGACGACGACGACGACGAAATGCCAATGGAAAGTTGGTAAAAGAGGAATAGATGTGGAAATGACCTAAAATGCCATGGCAAGCAGTATGCGGGAATATCAATAATATTTGAAATTAATTTCCTCACTTAAACTTTATGCGATGGCATGCCTGGCTCATCGTGGAATTTTTCTCTTGCTCCTCAAGTGGGAAGTATTCCGAGAAATGAAATGTGAAAGCAGAGGTGCGGCAAAATGATTGTTTGATTGAAGTATCCATCAGAATTTGATTTCATTTTTTTTCCAGTATTTTTTATTGATCGATTCGGTGTTGTGCCCCTAGAGGGCAATTGCATGGATGCTTGAAAATTTTTTCGCACCACAGTGAAACCTCTATAGAATCATTTTCGACGGAAATGAGTAGAAATGTCGAAGTATATTGATGATATCTGAGAGCCGTGGATCGAAGTTTCACAGAAGGTACACATTCTCATGAATTACTTTGCTGGCTTGTAATGTACCCTCATTTCGTAGCCAATATGCTGTATTATGCCGAAAGACTTTAACCCCTAAAAGATCTCCTAAATTAAAGTAATTTACTGAAGAGAAAACTATGAAGTAGCATACTTACTCATCCAAAGCTGCATACTTTGAGGGTTTAATGCGCAAAAAAAAAAAGGATAGAAGAATATCGATAGAAAAAATTCCATAAATGGAAGTCGATAAATGAAATCGATATACACAAATTATAATCTCATTTTAGCACGAACAAATGCAATTCAACTCAATTAACTGTTCAAATATTTATAGCCCTTTGTTGTCACTTTAGCTCTCTTACCCTTTAATCTCAGCACAACGCCCTAGGGAGCTGTTGGATTTTCAATAATCATTATATTGGATTCGCCCGGAATATAAGCGTAATATTTATTTTTTTCGATTTTTTATTTATTAAATTGCGTGAAATAGAATTGGGGTGACCATCAGTTGTGGGCTTGCTAAGACAGCTGTGATTGTCCCCGTTTAAACAGGGAGACAAAACGCGAGACACTGGAAGGAAACACATGAGCGTGACGGAAATGGAATGTCTTTCCTCTCTGTCACTCTTATGTGTTTCCTTCTAGTGTCTCTCTTAATCTAAACAGGGCTATTTTAGTGGGTAAAACTTTTTGTAAGATTTTTTTTGTACCAACTAAGTTTGACTCAGGAATAGTCCCAATAGCCAAATAAGTGATTATCTCTTATACTAAAATTTAGGTTTTTTTGTATGGTAATGTCAACGATTGTGGACCCCCTAAGCAAAAGTTAACATAAAAATTTGGTGAAGAAGGTTAACCGGGGTTTTTATATAAGTACCATTCGTTAGTCGATATTAAAAGGAAACTTTCCATGGTAGCAGAACTTCAAAATTTTTTTTATAAAAGAAAATATTTGATTTAAAAAAAAAAGGGTAGAATTTTTGGGGTGGGAAAAATTTCAACCTCGAGTGGACCATCCGAGGAAAAATTAAAAAAACGGTCGAAAGTTCAAAAACAACCACATAACTACAAAAGTTTTTGATCAGAGGATGGGATTCAGTGTCATTATCCGAGCCACAATAATTGCATGTAAAAAAGCCCTCACATTCCCAAATCCTATTTAAAATTCACCAAAAATTGTAATAAAGCTGAAATAGTAATGTTTGTGTAAATATATAAGAGAATGTATTAATCCTGCCCTATTAAAAGTTGCTGAAAAGACAACGATACGTCTGTGAGACTTATCATGGTTTTTCTAAGTTCTAATATTATGGTAAGAGCGATTTCATAGCTACAGTGTAATCTCTCTCTTAAGCGGACATCTACGGGACTGAACAATTTGTCCGCTTGTCCGTTTAACAGGGGTGTCCACATGGAGAGGGTACACTGTACAGATTTACTCACATGGACCCTTTGTATATTTACTCAATATTAAAAAACATTGTAATCTTACGTCTCAGGGACGTAGGTTATCAAAGCAGGGTCAGATAAACAGTCCTGTGCTTACAGGTTAATCGGGGCATAGACCTATAGAGGCAAGTTTTTGGGAGCGGAAAAATTTTGAAATTGGAATGAACCACTCTTTGAGGTTCCTGATATTATATCGTTGCCTCAAACATTGGCTTTGTGTGCCCCAGGTCGGTATTTTTCATTGTTCCCCAGGATGGCACTTGAGATAAATCCAGCCTTGATGATACAGCCTTTACTTATACCAATTATAAAACTACCAGCAAACGGGCTTAAATTGTAAGGGTTTCATACGAATTTCTTCATGATGGAAGTTGTTTGCCTGTTAAAGGAAACTTGTGACAAATCGCGAGGCTCTCTTATCGCCTTTAGACATTGATGGTGCAACTAGGATGTAAGGTTCAAGACCTTTAATCAAATACAGTGTATTCTGTCTTAAGCGGACACCTCTGTTAATCGGACACATTTTTCGCTTCCGTAGATGCCCGCTTAAGAGAGAGTAACTGTATATTCATTAACATGCTAAATTTATATTAAGAATTAAAAATTTTGACGGTCTTCTCAAGGCTGCAAGCAGTGGTCCACTCAAGGTGAATCATACGATTTGAAGTGAGTCACCAAAATTTATTCCAACAATTATTTAGATTTCCAAATGTCTATGTACTATCAAGTTCAATGCCCAAACAAACAAGAAATATACTTCTTAAATTGAACAAGTAGCTTTTGGCACTATTTGTAGCAGGCCCAAAGATGAACAATATTTCCTTTCTATAACAAAGTTCAAGCTTTACAAATGGTGAAATTAAATGTATGAGTAAGTGGGCTGAGAAAGCTCCCTCTAGTAGCTGAAATTAGCAAAAATATAAAAAACAAATTAAGCATTTCTTACCTCTTTTTAGACGTTCGTTTTAACTAATAATTTTGTCATAGTCTTCACAACGAATGGTCACTCTATTCGCTGAAACAACGCCCGGCCGTTCAAGCCAAAATGATTGCGCAAAAAAGTTCTTCGTTGCTCTCTCTTTTTTTTCTGAATTTTCTTTTCTTTCATAAATTAATTTATGGCAACATATTGCCTCGATTGAGCCAGATTTAATGAAAGTCAGTGACTGTACAAAATTGATGGAACTAATGATGAAGAAAAAACATTTAGAAAAAAACAAGAGAAAAAAAACCCCAATGTAAAGAAGGGCACCGAATTTTCCTCTTTTTTTGAATTGAACACTTCAAACATTTTGCGTATCGTTAAATTAATTTCCTTTTATAAATTCGAATGTTTTTATTGCTGTTGTTATTGTTGTTCTTTCTTAATTTCAGCAGCGGGCAGAACGCACGCTGATATTGTATCGAATTTTGCTGAAACATCCCACATGTATCATGGGGACACAAACGTTGATCCCTCCGCATCGGCATCGTCGTCATCGTCGGCGGTAATTGTGCCGGCAGCAGCGCTAACAGCTTCGTCTTTATCATCAGCGAGCGCCGCAAATATTGCTGGGAGCGCTGCTTCATTATTTATTGAGCCTTATCTGGATGGCTCGGCAACAACAAATGTCACAACACAAATCGGGACACACGCCTATTTGCCATGTCGGGTAAGTTCGGCAAGCGGAGAATGTGAAAAATTAGCAAAAGTTATTCATTTAAATACGGAATGGAAATGCTTCAGTGATTCAAAGGACATCTTAGGACAGTGGTGTCGGGCATTTCTTATGGGAAGGGTGAATATTCTTATGAAAAGTGAAGGTCTTAGGACAAAGTTTGGGAGAATACTGCTGCAAAGACTGTCGTAATGAGAGAATAAAGTTCGAGAAGAAATAGTTTTCTGTGTGGCAAAGGCTTCTTCGTGAAATTATATGTTTATATGTATGCCAGGCACGATATGAAGGGCTTATTGGAGAAAATTGAACAGAAGGAAAGAAAAAAGAGAGGAGAAGAAGGGTCACTAGATAGTCGAGCAAAGTTGATTTCTTATTTTCTGGTCGACAAAGACGCCGAAAGTCCTTTCATTAATTAATGTTTTTTTTTTTTTTTTTTTTTTTGGAAGGATGTAAAAACAGTGAAAGCTTTCTCTATTAGAGCGCGATACATAGTTTGAGCAATAATGATTGTCCGCTTATGCGAATTTCCACCCTGCTGCTGTTGATGCCGTAAGAATTTCGATGAATTTTTCCGGACATTATCAACACAAGACATCCAAATTACCGCAATCAGCTCATTTGCCGTGTCCTTCGTTATCGCCCTACCATTCAGTTATTTTGGGTTTTTTCTTTCATTTTTTTTTTTTGGAAAATATTTGAATGAAATTTTGTGCTTGAAGCACTTCAGTCGACTTAAATAACTTTTAACTTTTGATGAGTTACAGCCGGCGAGGAAATTTAATCTGAACACCTACCACAATTCACAAATTTCCAAGCAAACTAGACAAAAAAAAAAAAAAAAAAAGAAACTTTCTCGAGGAATGTTCAATTATTGTCTCTTCAGTCCGAGTGCGAAAGCAGCCCAACCGTCGCACTGCCGCTCTTCAGGCGAATCGGCATCGCAATGAAGTCAGAAGTTCAACTTCGCGCGCCATGAATGCGCACCTAATGAGGAATTCAGCCAGCCAGATAGGATCGTGAATTCATCAAAATGAATGAGTCTGTTTAGGTAATGAAGTAATTAGATTTTACAACGGGGGAAAAATCTTAAATGTAAGTAATTTAACCGAATAGTTTTACGAGGACGACGATAGAGGAGAAGGAGGACTGGGAGAAGGACTTCATTGGACCTCATCACTTTTGAATTTATTACGAAATTAAGAGAGCTCCTTTCGCTTTTGTTCATTTAGCTTCATTAGTCCTTTGAACTTTGAGCGCACAAAATTCCGTAATTTACAGCATATTTTAATTTTAATTTGAAAAAAAAAAAATACAAAATTCATGGAGAGGAAGAACTCTTTAAGGATGAAATGGCAACTGATTTTCCAATTATAAATGCTCACCTTTTTTTTATTTTTTTTTTTTAATCCTACTTTGATATCATATAATCAGGATTTCCTACACTTAAGAACAAGATTATTACAATTGCATTCATCATTTTTCTCTCTTTCTTCTACATATACAAATAAATAAATGGATGCATGTTTGTTTTTGTTGTTGTTGTTGTTGCAGGTTAAGCAGCTCGGAAATAAATCAGTTTCCTGGATACGTGTACGAGATGGTCACATACTAACAGTTGACAGGTAATTAAGATATCCTGAATGACGTTGAATCAAATGTTGATGATTACGCTTTGAGTTCTGCTGCATGTGGCATTGTTGATATGATGCACTTCTAACAACCGCAATATAATACATACATTAGTATGTTTATGTTATTGTGTATATATGTACATATATAATCCTCTTTCCTCGTTAAGTTCTAGAGTCCTTCCTGTAGCGTTTAATGAAACGAATATATGTACCGACGTATGAGCCTTCCTTGGGCTGAGTATAAGTGCTCCTTATGGCTTGGGCTTTAGGTCGGTTGCTTGGTTTATGCCTCAAGGCTTGGAACCATATCATCTTCCACTCTCTTTCTCTCTCTCTCGCTCGGTCCCTCTCGCCCGCTCGTTCCCTCTAGAGATGTTGGTTTTAAAATGCCATGGCAAGTACCATTCACATTCTGTTGACAACATTGCCGACAATATGGTTGTTGTTTTTGTAATTACGGCATCTTGTCATCGTCTTCGTTCACACAATCACTATAGACTCTCACCACATAAGGTATGTATGTACGTATGTACTTGCCTAGATGCGAGCGAGCAAGTTAAGCGTTGTAATTTGGCAGCATTTGTGTACGCAAATTGCATTTGAGAGGTCTTCTATAGCAAAAGGGGCCAATTGGTATTAACGAAATATGGTGAACTTAAGTCAATGCCACAAACTGTTGAAGCATGTTAAATAAGGACATTAATAATTAGGAGAAAGGATCGAAGAAGAGGGAAAGAAAAAAAAGTAAGACAGGAGCAACGAGAATAATTTATTATCCTTGGGCTTTATGGAAACTATTAGGAAAATTCGATTTGGCTTTCATTATGGTTTTGAATGCGATAAATTATATTTATTTAAATAGGAATGCGCCATGAGGACTGGAAGCCTTTCGTAGCTTGTCGTCTGCTGTACAATTTGTTGAATAGATTTTAGTCCTAAGGGTGAACTGTTAGAGAATTTTCAGGCATAAAATTTGCCACATTAAAAGTAGAAGCAAATTTCAATTTTAACGAGCAAATGGTTTTAAAAAGGGGCAAAATATACCCATAGGAATCAGTAAATAATTTTCATTTCTGTACAGGCCGGATTTCTCATTCAAGTACCTACCTACTGGGAAATCTTTCTTGGCCAGACACCATTTTTATTTATCTTTCCTAGTTTATTTGGTCTTAACTAGAGGATCCTTTTTGTTAAGCTCCCTACTAATCGGAGATCTTCTTTGGAGAAATTCCTAACTGTCTAGGGCTATTCGATCCTCCTCACATGGACCATCGGAAAGAAAGTGTTAATATATCCCAAAAAGATTGAAACTTTTTAAAACCGGTCCTGATTTCTGAAGATCACTGATGCTGTTCCCACCTTGTCAATCAAAAGTTTAGGTTGCCAGTTAAAAAGAATGGTACTCGGCAGGCAAAAAAAGAGCGAGAGAGAAATACTTTTGGTGAGTACCTAAGTGAAAAATGCTAATTTTGGTGGGTACCAAGACCGTGGTGGGTACCTAGACCGAGGTGAAAAGAGCCAAAATGGAAACGGCTCCTGAGTGACATATATATGTAGTTATATATGGTTGTAGGTATTTGCTAGGTAAGTACTAATTATCCAGTATCCAGTATATCCGGACAAGTAATTGTTATCCGCTGAATTCACGGAACATTAATACTATCCGTCCGGATAATACTCAGATAATTTACTTAAGAGTTTTTATTGTATTTAGAGTTTGTGGGAGCTTCTGTCTTAATTCTAAAGCTAATGATGATAATATCCCGGCTGGAAATTGCCTAGAAAAATCTAGTAACTAGTTAGCTAGAACCCAGAGAGAAAATTTGGGACAAAACTTTTTTTTATAATTCTCACTTAGTTTAAAGTCGTGGAAATATAAAGGGTGTACTTTGTGTGTTGAGCGTCAGCTTTTCGCAGAGGCGATATCTTAACAAATGAGGTGCGGACAAGGTGAGAACTTCAACCAATACCCCGTCAAGGGGACGTGAAAATAAATCTTTATAGTTAACATATGATTTAGATTCTTGGCGGTAGCCAGAAATTACTATCCGGGCGCTAGCTACCCGAAACATTGACAAACTAGGAAGGCGCTATCTAGACTTTACTAGCTAAGCCCAAGATATAAGCTAGCTAGAAAAGTAACGTTTTTGTCGCGTCCGTATACATGTGATTGTCTTTCGGATCAGCATAGAAATTTTGATGAATATAAAAGTCCGCATGAGATTTTTAGAAACAAAAGTGCTATATACCGTATTATTCTATTCGGGACTTAAAATTACTCACTTAAGAGTCGCGTCCGTTTGGGAACGCCCATTAGCGGATAAATTTACAATTTCCATAATGTCCACTAATGCGTTGAAAACTGTAAAGCGCGATTAGAATTGCATGAAAGAAATTCCTTTTATTTATCCGGTCGGATAAGTTGCGATTTTCTCCCGGATATCCGTTATCCGCTTATTCAGAAAACTCACCATCCGGTATTTTTTAATAATGAGAAATATTTCTCTAATAAGGACATATGTTCAGTATTACTCAAGCGTCCCATATTGCCGTCGGATAGCCGTGGTTCGTTCTTCACATGAACCCTAACCCACTACAAAACTATGTTATTTTCTTCTTGAAACAATTACATTCACAATCGTTAAACGAAGTAAAGAAACATATCCGATTCTCGGTAAATTAATGTGAAATGTGTAATTTTCAAAATTGAAAAGTTACGAGGATATGTCGTCCTTTCATGCCAGACTGCTCCATTCAATTTAGCTTGATTCGAATTCAATAAATTGACGCTATTATAAGTGAAAATAAGCCACACATATACCAAACAAAAAAAAAACTTTATTATTTTGACCTAAAAAGGCATTCATTCATCCTAAAATTTCATCTACATATCAAAACTTAATTGGAAGGATATAACCATTGATTTTAGGGAAATTTTCGAATTTCTCTGATATTTTCTTAAGTGCCATTTCATGCTCGGTTGCTTCGAGAGTGTCATTGATAATTTGGTATTTTCAAAATAATCCTATGTTTAATATCATAATAATTCAATTGAGGTCGAATCCTGTTACGTCATGTTATACGTCAGGCCATTAAGTATCTTCTGTGGCATCATACGTACCTATATACAAATTGTCAGTTATCTGCAGAGATGGGCATTGTGAAAAATAATGAGACTTTTCAATGTTTATCATGTTTACGTAGGCTTGAGTGAAATTATTGTTGACATACTCGGAATACACGAATAATCATGTGTGGTAAATACGTACATGAATGAAACGTCGCTCGAATTTGTAGTCATAACGATGATTTTCATCTCAAATTATTTACTTTTAAAATGTGCATACGTCGTCGAAATGTGTCATTACGAAAATAGCAATCCATTTCGGACACCTTGTGTTGGAAAGTTTCCTTGAGTGTCTTAAACAAAGATTTACATTTCAATGTACATACATTGTGGTTGATTAGTGTAGAGATCCTGAATCCTTTTTGCCAGTGGTCTTAAATTGTTTCATGTCAAAAATATGGTCGAACATGAATGCAAACTAAAATCGTATTATCCTCATTCAACATGTTGTAAAGTTAGCCTCGGGGGATAAATGTTTCAGAAATATTGAATGGCAATTGAATATGCTCGAGAATGATACAAAACCGAATCCAATTTGAGGATATTTGTTGAATTGTCCGATAAGTGATATTTGTGATTGAACATGGAGACATGTTGCAATCAATTTAACATTCAAATTGGGATTTCTAAGAAAAAGGTGGAATCTGGGCATCGACAGGGGCGGATTAAGACAATTTGCCGCCCTATACAGTTGCGATTTTGACGCCTCAGACAGCAGCCTAATTTGTATTTTATCTAGTGTTAACGATAAGAATTTGCCTATATGTAAATCCGCCACTGGGCATCGATATTTGAAGAGCACATAATATGCATTTGATTTCAATTTAATCAGGTCTGTGGAGAATAGTTTTCAATTTTGTTTTTTTTTTTTGGAATATTCTTGGGGCAACTACAAATTTGCACGCTTAATCTTAAGAAGATAATAAAAATTTTAATTATCTTTTTAAAATTATTTTTTGTTGTATGTTAATTAGAGTTTCAACGGATATCCGGCCACTATCCGGTATCCGGCCTTTCTGGCCTTAAATTTAGTATCCGGCCGGATACCGGATACTTTACATTAAACATTTGCTATACCAGCAAATGGCAACCAGCCGGATATCCGGTATCCGGTATACACTCTCCGTTGCAACACTAATGTTAATATAAGGTTTCTTTCTTTTCGCTTTAAGTAAGGTCGGGCTGGGCTAGTTGGGAAATTTTTAAGGGCTATACCCCTCAACGATAAGTCTTAATGGTTGTATACCATTTTGGTCGACTGTACGATTTTTCGAACAAAAACAACGTAAATTTTTTGTTGTATGTTCAAAATGGGTTAAACATGATGGATCAATTCATCCATTGTTGTCCTATTTTCCTTAAATTTGATTTTGCAATCTTCTATAGAAGAAAAGTGCTCTCCGAAAAATTTCCTTATAGACTTTTCTCCCCAAAGTCTTTACAAAAGACCTGAAACTCCCTTAAATTAACGAGAGAATCCCCTAATCTTGCTCAACTTGCCGAATTATTTAATTTTCAGTAGCCAATGAGATTCAAGCGGATGAACAGCATCCCTCCACGATGACATGTCCCCATCATGTCATGCATGATACTGTCATCTATATGTCATCGATGATATCACTGGTTACTTTGTCCTGCAGGAGATAATTTCCCGCTGGGTAGGCGATCAACACACACAGCTTATATCTTGATAAAACATTAATCAGATCTTATAAACCTTATCGTCGTTGTCAAGCTGCGATATCCACTAACGACCGCTACAGCTGTTCAACTAGCTTCGTCACGAGATTTCAAGACAAAAGTTGTTCTATAAACAAATGGAAACAATTAATCTTATAACCTCTACATAAATGAAAACTATAACGGTAACTACGGAATATTAGCACTTATTTCGTGGTATCACAACGGGCCCATGTGAGGCCTTAGTATGTCACCCTTAAAGGTGGCAGCCACACTAACCAAACCCAACACTTACTTGATTGAAAGCAAATAAAATTTGAATGCTGAAGAGCAAAACTTACGGTAATCCAATTTTTCTTCCTTCTTTTCATCTGGGAAAAAAATAAACAATAAACACGTGTGCTTCATTTATTTGTCTTATCAAAACAAGCCATCGCCCTGTGATTTCCCCTTCATGGACGCCCACTTCTTGCTTTATAGTATTTTCACTTACAGTGAATAGTTTTCGAGGAATAGCAATAAGTATACCATATTGCCCCGTTGTTCAACTGACCCCGGCCCTACCCTACCATTGAATTGATGAAAGTTTGTTCATACAGAGTGAGATTACTTCAAACGGTAATTTTGATTGCGAATATTGTATGTCCCTTAATTGAATGTCTCTTATGATAAGATTATAGTTTTTGGGCGGAATTTTTTGGCCGTCCCCATTATTGTGGAAATTGAAATGGACGAAAAGCTGAAGAAGTTCTTCGCTAGTCTCGGACTTTATCCAGTTTGGGGTTCTTGAACAGCATATAAAGAAAGAAATGGGACTCTTAAAAATAGGTCGTAATTGACCTTCAAATAGAAAAGCGAGGGGATGCAGACTCTTTTTTTACAGGCCAGAATTTTTCATAATAAATATTCCCTCGGTAAAGGACCAAAATTATATTTTTTCGAAGAAGTCCCATGGAGAAACTATGGCCAAAAGTCGTCGAATCTGGTCGAAATGTTATCCCGAATGTGAAAGGGAAGGTGGCGAATTTGGATGTGTAGAAGTCAATGGAGTGAATGATATACTTGGAGGATTGTGAGCTCATAATTCAAGTGGGGTATGGGGTTTTTTGGAAGTGGGACCTTTTCACCAAAGATGGAAGAAAAGATATAAAAGAGTCTGAGGAACTTGATTATCATTCAACAGAAGCTACTCTTTTGTATGCATCGGTATCCTCATTTTTTGAATATCCCCTCCTTAGATTAACGCTTCCATACGACACCAGATAGGTACACCGGGGTCCAAATTGAAGAATTTCCGTTAGTGTTTCTTTGACTAAGTTTCCTAAGTTATGTGTTATAGGGGCGGGGTTTTTTAACGGCAAATTTGAGGCAATTCAAAAACTCGAAATTCTTTTTCCTCTTCGCGTTTCGACGTGGTTCTGGGATAGCGTAGGGGATGCGTGCTATGCTCTTGATCCCAGGGTCCGAGGTTCGATTCCCGGCACAGGCGAAACGGAGTTTAATGTTCCAAGCCTAGCACTGGTTTTTCAAGAAATCGCATGTTAGGGGCACACTACATAATAAGACATACACTCACACAAACATAAGAAAACCTCCTTGGTATCACAATGGGCCGATTAACGGCCTAAGTGGCAGCCACTTCAACCTACCTACCCTCCCTCAGGGAGTCTATATTTATTGAGAAGAATATTTCTTCACATTTTCAAATGATTTACAAGGGCCATTTCCCTTTTTTGTATATTGAATATCCTTCAGGAGCAAAGACTATCAATTGAGATGTGACATAGTTAAGAAGAAATGCCAAACAAAAGAGAAGAATGTTTCCACTTGTCATAAAACCAAGAGGACGAAATATCCACTTCGTATTTGTAGCTAATTAAGTATTAAGTGTGCATCATAAAAGCCGTAACTTTTTGGCCAAGATTCTTTAAGAGCAGCTATAAAAGTTTGCCCAAAAAAAATGACCCTTCTCTGATACTACTCCCGTTAGTAAATCAAAATCCTTTTTTGCTCTCTTTACTTCCCATTTTTATTGACTTTCTCCCATCAATGGTTATTTTAAAATAATCTCTTCAAGAATTTCGAACGCTCAATTACTTTTTATAGCAAAGCAAAGTCTTCGAAATCGATACACATCGACGCATTAATCTTAACTTACTTGCGCTCAACTTTCGCCCAGATAAATGTGCAAAGAACACACTTCAACGCCAAGGGGGCGGCATTAGAGCTTTTTCACTTGTGAAGAATCAAACATAAAATACATCCTTCCATTTGAGTCACACAAATAAACGCACACACACACACACACGCCCAGAGTTCATATCATTTTATGTGCACAGTTCTCAGCTTGCGATAAAGGCACTTTAAAACAATCGGAGGGCAGTGAAAATTGCATCCATTCAAAGTTTTTAAAGCTTTTGCCAGAGAGCACTTTATCGAACCCGAGCAGATCAAATCTCAAAATAAAACACATGCGGCTGCGGCAAGTACCAATAATATGTGTATGTCCTTTCGTTTACAGACATTTAAACAGACTTCCTTCCGTCGTATGTTGAAAACGGATACAGAGTTTTTCTGAAAAACGTCACACTGTGTCCTTTTGACTCCGCGATTTCTTTCCCCTTACAACTCATTGGGTGTATCGAATTTTTCCCATAGTTGTAGTTTTATTTTTAGTTTTTTCTCTCTCTCTCTCTCTCTCTGCCAATCCTTTTTCTATAGTTTGTCAATGTTTGTTTGTGTGAATGTTTGTGACGCTGTCTTCTTTTCTAAAATGTTGTTTGGCTTTGAAAAGCGTGGGATGTTTACTAAAAACAGTATTATGTGCAGTCTTATCTAGTTTGAAAGCTTCATTGGTTCCAATGCACACTGTCAAAGAACGGAACATGACATGACTTTACGCTGAAAACAAAAAAACAAAAACAAAAAACGTAAGTCAAAAAGGATTTCCAATGGAGGGTTCCGGTGATGTGAAAACATTGAACACAATACGAAATGTTGTTTCCGCTGCAATTGTCAAAGATATCCTGTTGTGTCCTGTGATTTTTTTACGAATCTGTTGAGTTGTCGTTTTTTAATGTCTGTATGTTAAGAAATTTTAAATAAATTATAAAGTTTTCTGGATGCTTTGATAATTTATAAAGGACATGTTCCCTTAGGTTCGTAAAAAGAGGAATATTAAGCCAATAGAATTGGTATTTTTACTATTTTACACGTACAAAGTGTAATTCAGCCTTGCACTTTATTTTGGTAGGTAGGTAGGCAGGTAGGTAGGTAGGTCAATGGTAGGTTAGGTAGGTAGATATAAGTTAGCTTTAAAGTAGGGTACTGTGGTAGGTAGGTAGAGTTCCAAATTGGTTTAGAGTCTAGTATATATCCATAAAGACTTCACTCGACTTTTAAAGTTTTTCCACGGGCCGCTACCCCCGTGTTTGGCTATCCTGGGTAAGGATAATATGCTATCCTCACCTTATTAATAACCACAGCCCCCACGATACTCCCCGAAGGTCCGTTCCCAATGACCGGCAAGATACTGAAACGTATCCCGGGCCACCGGTCTCCGTGGTCCCATGTTATGTCTGTTTAAAGGCAAGACGTCAATTCTAATTATCAGTCATATGGTAAAACCGTCCACACCGCCTCCGCTAAGATGCTACCACATTTATGACTCCATACCCAGTCGATCTGTATTGGTTGACAGTTGGCTATGGGTCCGCGGGGTTGCCAAGCCCGTAAATCATACAGATTTCCCTCGCGGGGAGAGAGGTAGACAGGTAGGTAGGTACGTAAGTAGGCAAAAATGGCGGTGACTGCAAGAAAAAAGGGATTTCACTCCTTATTGGAAAAGCGAGTTCGACTTTCTGATGAACCGTGCAATGTCTGTTACTTTGATTTCAGACAATCCGGTGTAGCTGATGAAGAAGAAATACCCTAAAAGGGACAATATTATTTTTGCTAGGGCATGGCATTGACCCATGAGGTGAAGGATAGATTGGTCCGTCTCGTGAATGGAGATGGTGCTTGGTCCTAATAGATCACTGGAGCGCCTCTTATTCAGAGATAGCCAGGTTTGTCTTGATATTCAACAGAAGTCCTCTTTGGTCCAGCGCTTATTTGCAAGGTTGAGGTATTCTTGGTTAATAAGGAATTTCATTATTGCCAGTGAATAAATCCATCTTAGAAAATTCGTCTACCTTGCAATTTCTTTGTATGTCCTTATGTCCCCGTACCCAACAGATTGATGCATACAATGTTCCGCTATATCGTTAAGCGATATTCAGCATTCGTAGACATGCTTTGATGTGGATATCATCCCATAGAAGCTTTACTTTGTTTGGATAAAACTCCTACACATTTCGAAACCATACTGCATGGGAAGTTTTCACCTTCCTTTCCCTGGTCCATGATTGACTTTGCACCAAATCAACTGACCTTACCAAGGAATTCTCTGAGTGAAAGCCTGACAGAACGAATGCAGTTTTATTGTTGTATTCTTATGAATTGTGCAGCTTTTTTGAGGATATATCCAGTGAATGTCTTAAAATAGCGCCGGCTTTCCCTAAAATTTGATTCAAATATCTTAAGATATACTGAGTGCCATAAATTTCAGTCCGCCAAAGTCTTTTCTTCCCTAAGTGTCTCCTAAAGATCAGAAATTCCTCTTAACTTAGGAGATACACAACTAAACCGGTAATAGGTTAGTTCCAAAAATACTGTAGACGAAAATTTAGCAGTCTTATCCTCGTAGTTTTAATCAATAAGGTAAACAATACAGTAACTGTACCGGATATTTGTCCAAGAAAGCTGTTAGCTGTGGTGTTGGTTTTTTATAGAAACCCTACAGGTATTCCGAATCCTCAGCGTCAAGTTGACTTTCAATGATAAATATTTGTAAAATTTAACGAATCGACCTCGGGGCAACACAGATCTATCCGTTTTATGTTAGAGGTACCTTCTCTCTACTACAGAAAGCAGGTCGTATACAGGAATTAGTTTTGAGGGTTACAAATCCCTCTGAAGTGCGAGGAATCACAGAGGAATACGTGAAAATATAGCAGATTTGTGGTTTTTTGTCGCCTTAAGCCCCTCCTAAATAATTTTTTGCATACGCAGGGAAGCCAAAGGTTTCATTACTACAAAAGTCAGTTCCCCTTTTATTAACAGTAATTTAACAGCATTCTATTCAAAGAATATGTTCTGCGAAAATCCCTTCCTAATCCATAATTTTACATCTAATTTTTAAATGGTTTTTCTTATCGTTTTTCCCATTCGAACATTCTTATATTCTTATCCAACCATAAAGCAAAAAGTACATTGAAAGCACTTCTAAGTATTTTTATATACTCAATTTTTCTTTTTTAATTTTCTTGACCTTTCCCTTTGTGCATCTTACGGTTATATTTCTTATCCTTTTTACAGTTTTGAGGCACTATGAACTTTTGAACTTTCGTATAGTTTTGTCCAAGGAAGTGACCTCGTTTTATGCATAAGTTTTTGCTGCAAGTACGCAAAAAAAGGAGATTTCTATATGTGGAGGTATTGTGTATTGCTGGAGAAAATTTTTTACAGCTTCAATGTTGCAAGGATTTAATGCCTAACGTTGTGTATGTGTGTGTTTCTTGGTGGATAAATTTTAGCATAAAGGGATTATTCTATTTCAGTTTTAATTCTGGTTTTACTTCATATTTCTCTTCTTCTTTTTTCTTCTCCTTCCAGAGCCGTTTTCATTGCTGATCAACGTTTTTTGGCTCTAAAGCAGCCTGAAAAATATTGGACACTACAAATAAAATACGTTCAAGCACGGGATGCCGGCGCATACGAGTGCCAAGTTTCAACTGAGCCAAAAATTAGTGCCCGTGTGCACTTAGCAGTAGTTGGTAAGTTTCCGGGAATTTAATAGGTCGGGGTAATGTGTAGCTTCATAGGTTAAAAGAAGCTACAGTGATATCCCTCACATGGGGGAAAAATTAAAATAGATTCTTGAGAATTAATTTAACGAATGAGCTGATTAAATTTGTTAAGAACATTTTGTGTATGGGAGTAGCTACTGAAAACTTTGCCCAACTTAAGAATCTAGAGAGAAAATTCTAAGAGTAAAGCCAAGTAAAGTACGGAACACTCTTCCGCAATAGAAAACGTTCGCTGGGTTAACTCGATTCAAAATTAACTTCAATGTTCTGATGAAAGTTAGTTCTGTACCCAGCAAACATTCTGGATTCTAAAAGAGTCATATATGACTGCTTATTTGGAATTGGAACTCTCATAAAGAGCTCAATTAGGAGTTCAAAATTAACGTGTTTCCTTTCTTGCGAAGGTCGTCCTATATGAGTCCGATTCCATGTACTATAGGAGCCAAGGGCGTACCGAGATAAAAAGTGTTTTGGTAGTGCTTATATTTGCCACAGTGGTATATTGGGCAATTATAAGACATTAACAAAAAAAAGTTTGGGGCGACAAGAAGAAGGTTAGAGAGTTTTGGACCAATAACCCAAAAAATCCGAAAAATTCATGACGTCCGATTTCGATGAAAATTTATATATAGAATAAGTGAAAAGTTCTAAGAATTTTGGCGATAACATTTTAAAAAAATGCTGATTACAACTAGTCTAGTTTGGGTATAGTTCCAAACTGGTCCAAAAAGGACTAGTTGTAATCAGTTTTTTGAAAAAGTTTTAGTGCCAAAAATCTTAGATTTTTTACTTATTTTATATATAAATTTTCCTTGAATTCGGAAGTCATGAATTTTTCGGATTTTTGGGGTTTTTGGTCCAAAACTCTCTAAACTTCTTCTTGCCCCCCAAATTTTTTTTCGGTTAATGTTTAATATTTGCTGAATATACCATTGTGGAAAGTATAAGCGCTACCAAATCACTTTTTTTCTCGATACGCCCTTGATAGGAGCTCATATAAGAGTCATTTATGACTCCTTTCGCACTCATATCGGACTCTTATTTCCGCTCATTTAGGAGTCTATTCTGCTTCTATGATTATCAGTTCTTGATCATGTTATGAAGGGTTGAGAAAACAGGCACTTCGCTCCAGAGCCGCACTTGAGATAATCCCAAACCTCACCAAACCTAATCTCCCTGAATTCCTCGAATACACCAACAATATCATAGCACTCTTATGCCCACTCTTTAGAAACGCAAGACCATCTTCATAACGCAAAAAGAAACCGATGCTATTCAAAATTTGAGAACATAAAATATTTTCCGATAGTTCAGAGATTCTGAACAAAATGTTTGAACAAAAAACTGGACGAAAGTACAAGAAAAATCGTATTTTCTTTGGTGCAAACTGAAATTCTTCTTCATTCGAAGTTTTTAATAGGAAAACTTTTGCAGGTCAGTACGTACGGATGTTGAAGTTTTCGGAGAAACTTTTTTTACAACGGCAATTCTTCATTGGCCGAAGTATCCACTACTTTCTTTATTATTTTCTTTTCTTTTTTTTTTTTTTTGTAAAGTTGCTACCATTTCGGAAAAGACATGAACTTAGATTAAGGTCAGCTGGAAATGTTTCCCTCGAATAAAAAAAAATATCGGGTTGGGAAAAAGAGGCAAATAAAAGGTTTACATTCGAATCAAATAAGTGTCATAAGAAGGGGAAAATGGAAAGAACAAAAAAATGGAAATGAATAAAACAAAAAGGATGGGAAAATAAATAGATTTCGGTTTTGAACCAAGTGACCAGTTGATATGCGGAAGAATTCAATTAAATAAGCACTTACGCCTTGCTTAACGAACCGTACTCCTTAATGGAAAACAAACAGCCATGTTCGTTATGAAGAACAAGAAACATATATGGAACCGAAAAACGGAAAACCAAACAAAAGATATATGTATAAATCAACCGACCATATAAAAAGACACCGCCCTCACCCCTCCCCACCACCAAGGAAAACGTGTGTGCATGCATAAATATGCACGTGAATAAAAATGTCTTTGCTTTTTTGCACATCGTGAAACGAAGGTAAATCGAGCGTAAACTCCAAACATTACATGCAAAAGGAGTTTTGAGTCGAAAATCGAAGGAGGAAAAAACCATTCCATAACGTTGGGATTTCTATAGTTATTGTCACCAATGAAGCATGGAGGCGTTTTACTTATGCTCAATATGAACGTGTGTGTGTTTGTGCTCATTGTACTTAATTCCGAACAACCCACATGCATGGAAAATGTGTGCAGAAGAACTATTCCTTGTTGGAAAAGGTGCTCTCAGCAAATTTCTTTACGTGTGCAACATATAAAAACCCCGTATGTACCAGGTCCAAAGGCTTATTTAAAGGGGATATTAAGTAGTGAGTCTATAACGGGAGTGCCGCATCTCTGCTAGCAGATTTTGATTTTAAAATGTCCCTGAATTTTTAGACCTCAAGCCATAGAACATATGATTGGGATGCGTTTTAAGGTGAATTCACCTCAAGAAGCTTGTAAAATCCAGGGTACTGAAAAGAAAACTTTCAAAATTTTGTTTTTCCCTGATTTCTAACCAAATTTTCTTCCGCAGTTCTTGACTTATGAGATAAGAAAGGCTTAACGGAGAGAAGGTAGTTCCTCTTCCCTTACTGTCCTTACTTTCTTTCCCTTAGACCATTATTTGGCAACAATAATTTCTATGGGGAAGTCCTTTAGGCAATTCACAAACAGCCCTATTCTAAATAAATATTCCCGGGGAGTTTTTGTCCCAAAAAATTTTTCTCCGCGGAAAAAGGAAGGTTTCTAAGCGTCAATAAAAGAAAAAATGTGATGACCTTTTCTTAAAAATATCCACCATACTTGGTTCCTTAGTATTCGTTTCCCCAGTGTGGTTAGAAAGGCAGATTTTTTTTTTTTGAAATCCGCACGATATCTCCCGGAGAATATTAAAAATTGGGCTGAAAGTGATCTAAAATTGCTTAAAATTTATCCCCAACAAAATATGCAGTGTACTCCCTCTTAAGCGGACACCTACGGGACTGAAAAGGATGTCCGCTTAACAGAAAAGTATTTGAGAATCAGGAACACTAAAACATTCCCAAAAATTGTACACTGTTGTACTTGTTGTACTCATTTTAGCAGGGGATAAATTAAAAAGGAATTTTCGAAAGCTTTGAGAATTGCCTAATTGTGTTTTTTTTTCCAAATACCCTTCGAAAAAATCTTTAAATCCCAAGCTTTCTTCATTATCCTAAGGAAAACTCTTTAAGGGATATAGCTTTATTTTTTTGACTACCATTTTGAGTTCAATGACTACAATTGGAGGCAGTGGATTAAAGTACAGCCGGATAGGAGATCGAAAAGGTTTTTCACCAGGGACGTGAACCGGGTAGAAAGTTTGCCCTGTTCGGTTCGGCGGTTCGAACCGTGTTTGAACTTTTGGATTGGTTCGTCAAACCGGTTTTTCTACTTCTTTGAAGCGGGGATTCGGTTCGGTTCATCGGTTCAAAAATGAAACCCTGAACCTTTACAAAAAGGGGGTCGGTTTTCGGTTCGGTTCAAACATTTGTAAAAAGCTTCGGTTCGGTTCATCAGCAGATAAAAGCAGTTTTCCGGTTCAAACCCGGTTCGTTTCAAAACCGGTTCGGTTCAAAACCGGGTCGGTTCAAACCGTTTCGGTTCAAAACCGGTTCGGTTCAAAACCGGTTCGGTTCAAAACCGGTTCGGTTCAAAACCGGTTCGGTTCAAAACCGGTTCGGTTCAAAACCGGTTCGGTTCAAAACCGGTTCGGTTCAAAACCGGTTCGGTTCAAAACCGATTTGGTTCAAAACCGGTTCACGTCCCTAGTTTTCACATTTCGGATTGGCAAAAAAAAGAATCGTTTATGTATGAGTTTGCGTGTCCCATCGAGCCCCCTTCATAACAGAAAAACATCCACGCCACTGTGACTGTGACTGTGACTGTGAGTCTCAAATCGGTTCAAACGACGGCAATAGCTATTTGCTTATGGTTTGACGCAATGGATTAGACGATTTAGTTTGCTCAAAGTTCGTTCAGCTAAAACCCATTCGTAAAAAGACAAGATTTAAGGAATATTCTTTGTTGTTGTTTTTGGGTCGTGGACGATCAGCATTCAGCCTGAAAAGTCTTTTGTATGCCTTTCGTTCAAATAAGATTAGCTTTCGAAAAGTGGTACGGCATACGAAAAATCTGGTCATTGCCTTTCTGCATGAATGGCTATGGCCCATAAACATTTCCAATGCTACCTGTTGTACTATATGAGAACATTTATAATGTCTACGTACGTATGTATGTGTTTATGTATGCATGTGTGTGTGTGTGTATCAGAGGAGAAAAGTATGCACGATAGCCCAGGATAACATGTAACATGTACTTTAAGTCGATTCCATAGGCAAGCATACAAATTAGTTGAAACGAAAAGAGGAAAAACCAGGCCAAGACTCCACAGTAAAGTATACTAAGGATTTGATATGTTCTTTTTTTCTCTCCTTTTGCTCATCCTAAAGCTCGTAATGTGCTTGCGAGATTCGAATATTGTGAATTTTGGGGTATTTTATTTTTCCTTTTTCATTTCCCTTTGACTCAATGAATCCTTATCTCCTTTTCAAACCTTCGTGTATTAAAGAGGAAACCCGGTCGCATTTCGAATTGCTAATGTATCTTATTTCGATTGTATTCTCTGCTGAAAAGGGAATTTCTTCAAATCAGCTATTGTATTGAATTTCTCCTATTGGAATGCTCTCTAATTAGGAAATGAACCGGGTAAAGTAGTATGAAAACGAATCGAGGGGAGTTTAATAAGCCAAATTAAGTAATGGGGGAAAAACACTCATATATATGTACATATAAATTAAATAAAAGGACATTTTGATATTTACATGAACAGAGAAAAGCTTTTTGTTAATAAAATTCCCCATTCTGTTTCTGGATATTATGTTAAAATGGATTAAATGTTTGGACAATATACCCGGGATATATATAAGTACCTCACTCAGGAGCACCGAGAATTGCGCATTTCTGCTTCCTTGCTCTACTGATATTTTTGCGTTAAGAGTGGGTACTCCATTTTTTTTCGGTGCTCATATCCAAAAATGACTGTGAATATTCCTTCCTTGATTTAGTGCACTTAAACCACCTCTCTCGATAGAATAGAAAACGCCTGCAGTTTTCCTTAATGTGAACACTTAAAAGACGAAAAGACTCTCAAGGCACTCCAACTAAAGAGTTCTTTTAAAAAGCTCTTAGGAGTATTTTTTTTTAAAGTTTTTAAAAAGGAGTCTCTCAGGGACTTACAAGGACCTTAAATAGTAGGAAAAAATATTCTTAAGCAAATATTTTTGTTACTGTTTCTCTGGAATCGCATATGGAGCCCCCTTTTAAATATTGCCTTAAGCAATATATCAGGATAATAGAAATACACTCTTTATTCAGAGAGGCGGTTTACTCTCGTGTAGTCTTTGTTAAGGGCACTTTATGAGCGCGAAATGTCTTAAAGATGATGCAGAATAGTTTTCCAAACAAATGCGATCTTTACTGGGATATTTCTACCTTCGGTGTCATTTTTGGATTACTGATAGTCTAGAGATCTCACTTTCATAAAGATGTCCACATTCTCAAAGGGATTACTTGGGTTATTTCGCATGGTGACTGGGCCAAAATAGTATTCTTTCATCAATGAAAAGAATCGATAATATAAATAAGATACAAGAAGTTTAGCCGAAAGGACATAATCTATGATTCTTAACCCATTACCTCCCTGTGTTACATTTTCTTAAAAAATTATTTTTGAAATTCTGAAGTAAACCTTCTAAACATAAACATTCTAAAATTTAAAAAAAGGTCTTTGAAATGAATCTCAATTTTGTGCTCTTGAAATGGGGACAACTTAAAGAGACAGAATTTTTATTAAATCATAAAATATACCTTATAATTTTCTTTCTTTAAAGAACATAAGAACAAAAGAGTCGACTGGACTTATTAGTTAAAATTCGTCTATACGCCTTACAAAAAAAAAACTTACTTAATTTGGAGATCAAAATTAAGTAGTATGAGAGCATTTTCAAGAAATTTTTTTACTTAATTGCAACCAAGGACGTGAACCGGTGGAAAATTTGCCAGTTATTTGGTGGTTCAAACCGTTTTGAACTTTTGGATTGGTTCGTCAAACCGGGTTTTAAAAACCGGGTTTTGGGTTCGGTTCATTTGGTCGAGAATTTCTCAAACTGAAAAAATTTTTTAACACGTTTTCCACTTCTAACGCAAATTTTTACCATTTAGGGTTAAAATTTGCACAAAAAAAGTTGTATGAGTACCTCAATTTAAAAAAAGAAGACAATAAATTGTCAAAAAGAATCGACTTTGATTTTTTTATTTTTAGGCCTATGGGAGCGACCACTAGTGCATAAGGTGTCCAAAAAGAACGTGTAAAGACGCTTACGAGATAGGTTGCCGTTGTTGCCTAAAACCCGTAGAATTTTTTTTTAAATCTAAAACTATTTTAAAACAAAACTTAAAGAAAACTCAATTTCAAAAAAGGTTGCCCTTAAGAAAAAAATTGTTAAAATTTTTGTTCAAAAACGTTCCGGAATTTTTATCTGTAAAGAACATAAGAGCAATAGAGTCGAGTGTACTTATTAGTCAAAATTCGTCTATACGCCTTACAAAAAAATACTTACTTAATTTGGAGATCAAAATTAAGTCAGTATGAGAGCATTTAAGAAGTATTTTGTTACTTATTTTCAACCAAAGACGTGAACCGGGTGGAAAGTTTGCCCGGATTGGATTTGGATTGGTTCGTCAAACCGGGTTTTCTACTTCTTTGAACCGGGTTTTCGGTTCGGTTCATCGGTTCGCGATTTTCTCACACTGAAAAAATTTTTTAAAACGTGTTCCCACTTCTAACGCATTTTTTACCATTTAGGGTTAAAACTTACACAATAAAAAGTTAGTAGTGGTTACCTTACTTATATCAGAGATGGTATCGATACTAAATTCATAAGAATATCGACTTAGATTTTTTTATTTTTGTGTTATGTCTGAGCGCGCCCATCCACTGTTGAGACACCGAACGGGTGTTTCTCTCTGTACTGGAGTCTTCATAGAGCGGCTTGCCAATCACAAGGAACTACCCCAGTTGCAAATTTTATGCTCTCCGGATTGATCATTTGAACATTCCTAAGCGAGGGGATATCATAGACTTTTCCCATCACTTTTGCACATCTACTTTGTTTGAGCATGGCCGCTTTGGGTAGGCCTTCCCAATGCCTTCATGAGCAGGCAGAAAGTGAGGTGTTCAAAAAGTTTTGGTTTTGCGTATTTGAGTTTATAAAAGGTTTTGACTATTTCAATTTTAGTTCAATCACTGAAAATATGCTACTTTTTGATAATCAAAAAATATACTTAAATCTCATTCTTTAAAGAACAAACAAAGAGTCGCGACTTTTCCGTCAAATCGTCTATACGCCTTACGAAAAAAAACTTACTTGAAGTGTTGGAGATCAAAGATTCAAGTTAGTATGAGAGCATTTAAGAAGGTATTTTTTACTTATTTGCAACCAAGGACGTGAACGGTGAAAATTTGACCCGGTTCGGTTGGTGGTTCAAACCGTCTTTGAACTTTTGGATTGGTTCGTCAAACCGGGTTTTCAAAAGAACCGGGTTTTACGGTTCGGTTCATCTGGTCGAGAATTTCTCAAACTGAAAAATTCTTAACGACGTTTTTCACTTCTAACGCAATTTTTTACCATTTAGGTTAAAATTTGCACAATACGAAAAGTTGAGTGCATTGGTTACCTTACGTTATTCAGAGATGGTATCGAACTATTTCATAGAATTATCGACTTTAGATATTTTTTATTTTTGGCCTATGGGAGCGACCACTGTGCATGGTTGCAGCCAAAAATGAACGTGTAAAGGCCGCTTACGAGATAGGTTGCCGTTGTTGCCTAAACTATGAGGGTGTAGATAATTTTTCTATTCAAACTTTGTAAGAACGAGCCCTGAACCTTTACAAAAAGGGGTTCGGTTTTCGGTTCGGTTCAAAAATTTGTGAAAAACTTCGGTTCGGTCAACATTTATCAACAGATAAAAGCGGGTTTTCGGTTCAAAACCGGTTCGTTTCAAAACCGGTTCGGTTCAAAACCGGTTCGGTTCAAACCTGGTTCGATCCAAACCCGGTTCAGTTCAAAACCGGTTCGGTTCAAAACCGGTTCGGTTCAAACCCGGTTCGGTTCAAAACCGGTTCGGTTCAAAACCGGTTCGGTTCAAAACCGGTTCGGTTCAAAACCGGTTCGGTTCAAAACCGGTTCGGTTCAAAACCGGTTCGGTTCAAAACCGGTTCGGTTCAAAACCGGTTCGGTTCAAAACCGGTTCGGTTCAAAACCGGTTCGGTTCAAACCCGGTTTGGTTCAAAACCGGTTCGGTCCAACCCAGTTCACATCCCTGTTTCCAACCAAAAATATTCTTTAAAGCCAGATTTACTTTGAAGTCCGAACAAAGGTAGAACTTAGGTAATTTGGACCTTGTAAGGCTAATTTTGAAGTTACGTAATTTTTAAGGTAGAAAATTGGTTAAAAATTGGTCAAAATTAACCAAGAAGTTCGAATGGATTAATTCTTGTCTTAAAATTAACCTGTAGATAATCTAGAAAAACCAATTCCAATAAGTATATGGAATTCCCAAATTTAATAAGCAGGTACATTGGTTTAAATTTGCCTGTCGTTTCGTATTATTTACTATTTTAATATAATAAATGAATTCCTCTAAATGACCTCTCTTTCCCGCAGTTCCACGCACTGAAATTCTCGGTGATCCTGACCGCTATGTGAAGGCTGGAAGCACCGTTGTTCTCCGTTGCATAGTACGCGGCGCATTAGAGCCGCCCACTTTCATAATGTGGTATCATGGTCCCGAACAATTGGCTGTAGACTCCAAACGGCATCGCATACAAATCGATCGAAATCTGCCAGAGGCAGAGGGTGACGCACACAGCACGGTAAGTTCAAATATAAAACCACACCCCAAAAAAAAAGCCATTCGAAATAGCTAAGCAAAAAACAATTTCAGAAAAAATTATGAATAAAATTCCATTAGAAATTCTTATGCAAATTCATTCCATTTCGCAAATAGTTGCAAGAAATATTCAAGATTCTGTACCTGTATAGATAAAGCTCTTGTGTAAACCTCCATCCCATTAAATAAATAAGGACCTCACCTCAAAGCCAAGCCAAGCCAAGCCATTTTCAAACAGAATTAACACGTAGTTGACCTTTGTGTCCTGCATTCTTTCTCCCTGCTATTTTCATATGTACATATGTAAACACTTTTCTCTAATGTCATTGATACCGGGAACCATGGCAGGTGATATTGACATATTGATGTCGAAAATAACACACGAACAAAACAAAAGAAAACAAAATAAAACAGAAACAAAAAAAAAAAAAAAAAATATGGGAAACTAAGACAAAACAAATAGACAAGACAAACAAACGGAGGCAATGAAAAAAAAAATTAAGTGTTTTATTAACGACATGCCATGCACAAAGAGAAATAAAAGAGAATTCTATTTTCATTTATAAGTAATAATAAATAAGGCAAATATTTGCTAAACGTGGGCAAAATATGAAAAGCGAAAGAAAGAAAGCTCAGAAGTCATTTGATTTTTCCGCCCATGCCATACCACAATGGCTTAGCATGGCTGCGGCCGCGGCGTCGAATGTCCTTCAAACAACAATATCATTTCCATCTTTTCATAAAGGAGTGATTCAATAAATAATCAAAAAGTTAAAAAACAAGACAGAATTTCCATCTCATGCTTCTGAAAGTATTTAATTTCAATTTATTCATTGTAAGGAGGACTTCTTTAGAGTATTATTTTCCCGAAGAAGAAGGTCAAACGCAAAATGGAATTCACGAAGGTCCCGCCTGGCTTTCATAAATTCCTAGAATTACACATAATTTATGCTTAAAGTCTTTAAATAATGATAAAGGACAATTAGATCAGGAAAGTTTTTAAATTATTTAAACTAATTACTCTGCAAATTTTCTCACAATTCGAACTCTTTTAAAAGGACTTGCCTTTACTTATAATAAATTTTTGTGTATTTGGCTCTGGCTTTTTCGAAAGTTCGATTTTGTAACGTTTTAAAGGATACTTGAAATATTTTTGAATGCATCCAGTATAGATTGGGTTTTAATACAATAGCTTTCAAACGTAAATTGAGGCATTTGAAAAGGCAATATACAGCTTAAAACGAATTTTTATCATTACAAAATTTAGTTCTTTAAGTTTTTATCTCTATTGAACCTGATATGAATCAGAGAGTGAGGTAAAAATGATTAAAAAAAGTTTCTTTCTGTATACAGGGTGGCCCGTTGGGAAGTGCGTTCCTTAAAAGGGGTGGAAGAGGGGTGTAAGATGAACAAAAAATCGTATTTGAGGGGGGAGGTTCCCAAATGCACCCCTGAGTAGTTATGGAGCCTTAAAGTTTTTTGGCACTAAGTCCAGAAAAAAAATTCTCCCACGGCAATGGTTAAATGTAGAAAAAAAAATTAATTGCAGGTAGAAAGCCAATTGTATGTGCTTTTAGGCAAAATTAAATTGATGGTTAAAATTTTACCCATTGAGGGAATAATAAACGGTCAAAAAGAAAAATTCTAATAAAAACTTTCAATTTTTTTACTTCCGGAGCCATTTTGGTATGAAAAGTGTCCAATTAACACCCAAAATTTTTATTTTATTCAAAATGCTGAATCGATTTCCTTTAATTTGTTACACCATATGTCAGAATTTCAACCTAAAGTATACTTGAGTACCTATTTAAAAACATCACTATGCATAAAAATCACTGATAAGCTATCGATGCCAGAAAGTTAAGAGATACGGAGCAATGGAGATGTGCCTCTTTAAAGATCTTTTAATAAGGACATAAATATATTACACATTGCCGAATTCCAGCGTCTCTTACGGCCTTTAAAAAGATATACCCCTGCAGTAAATGCTTGGCAAATTGACCCCTTTGTCACCACTGTCATACTATAGACATGGTCAACGAGAAAGTCTGGAGTTCAATTTTCTCGAGCATTCATGTAGTGAATTACGAGTAGCTGCTCGAAAATCAGAAGGCTCCGTAGTTTATGGGTTAGCATGTCCGATCATCAATCGGAAAATATTCTTATGGATTCTTATGGCTGAGAACCATACCATAAAGTCTAAACAAGTTTTTGAGTGTCACGGGTTCCTTCAAACTCTATCCAAGAAGAACAAGGTAACTCTTTTTGGATACCGGGGCACGAAGGACGGATGAAAGCAATGAAAGAGCGGACTGTCTGGCCAAAAGGACCGTGACGAATCAATTCATTGGGCCAGAACCTTTTTGCGGAGTTAACAATAGCTTTAGAAACGACTTGATTAGAAAATGGGAAGAACGTAGACTCAATGAATACTGGAGAGCCCACAAGGGCATGCGTCAGGCAAAGAGGCTCATATGTCCGAGTACTATCAGGGCGAAAGCTATACTTACCCTAAGCAGAATGAATATTAAAATCTTCACTGAACTGTTTACGGGGCACTGTAAACTGAAATATCACCTGAAAAAGATAGGAGTGGTAAACGAAGATCTCTGCAGACTTTGCAGGTCAGAGCAGGAAACAGCAGAGCATGTTTTCTGTACATGTGTGTCTAGGGGCAAGAATAATGGGCAATTATTCGTTTTAGTCCCTTGGAAATTATAAGATTCTTTAACAGAATTAAATTATACTAAGGGAATACGGGCTTCACAAAAGATCTTTTAGGTCGTGGTGCACTTACAGCCTTGGTAATAAAATTAAATATGGGTGAAAAGAGAGAACGAAAAGTTTCCGTTCTGAATTCTTGTGATTGCTTCCACAGCTTCGTGCGAAAATTCCTATAGATCAGCCAATGCGCTGTATCTACTGCATCGTCAACTGGTGTCCGCTCGAACACAGTCCCATACAAAATGTCAATAGAAGAATGCAATGGCACGGGTACAGTTGGTCGTTAGTACTGGTGACGGAGGAACTAGTGAAAGATTCAATCAGTCAGTCATTAGTGACACTAACTACAGGGACGTTTTAATATTCCACAAAATTGATACCTACATATACAGTCAAACTCTTCCAATAGGGATTCTATAACTGGAAGTTTCTATAACACGTATTTGAATCGGTTAGCCTTTAGAAGGAGAGCCTTATACAGAATTTTTTTTTTATAAAATGTTCTTAAAATAAAGTTGGTCAAATACCAGAATCTTAACTGTACCTATTATTGATTAGTTTCCAACAACTAGGCTACTTAGAGTAAAAGAAGACCGGGATTAAAGATTTCTTTCTCTCTTTTGATATGTATATAATCTCGAAAATATTGTATTTTTGTCTATTCTCTTTCCCTTTACTTATACATATGTGTTCTTTCTTTTGTTTTCTTTGTTCGGCTCCTTTTGTATGCCCAACACGGAATCCTGATGTGTGGCATGCAACGTCAATAGATCGGTTCATTAATCATTGAATCAGCGAAAAAACGTGATACTGGCAATTACACATGTAGCCCATCAAATAGCCCCAGTGTGACTGTGACGCTGAACATTATAAATGGTGAGTGTTAAATTTCTAAAGAATAAAAACAAATCCACCAAAAAAAATACAAACATACCAACACAACATACATACATATGGATGTATATACTTTATAAAATAGATAACTTTTCTAACTTAACTGTCTCATAAGTCTACTTCGTTTAACTCTATTCTCAATTTTCTCGCATTTCACTTCCCATCATCCATTCATCATCGTCTTCATCTTCGTCTTAAACTTACATAGAATATTTCTCAATTTTATGCTCGGTCCATTTTTACCAACACGTTCCAGCATTCATCCGACTATGTACATACATACGTCAGTTTGCTGTCTTCTGTGCCATTATAAATACGAAACGTATCGTCCTATTGTCCTTGCACTATGTTGCTTCCGTTGCTTCCTCATCGGTTGCCTAGCCACCCGCCCTCCACGTGCTGGTACCGTGGTGCCTAGTTTCACGGTTTCTTCAATCGGTTGGCTTATTTGCTTGTTGCACTGGACTTTGGGCACTAGCCACCCGCCCTCCACGGTGCTGGAATAACGCCGGCGAGTGCGCTTTCCGGATGTACTCTCGCGTAGAAGCTTTCGTTTGCTTTGTTGCCTTGGACTTATGGGCAACATGATACGATACTATACGGTAGCGGCGAAATGAAACGACCTGGCGAGGGGGGAAGTCACTTCGACAAAACGAAAGCTTTCCTACACTTGAGTCATGATTTTTCTTGCGCTTATTCTAAATAAAAATGGGTTAATGCTTTCAACTTAGACGACGTGATTTTTTAAGAACAACGGCAATATTTTATGAATTTACCTACCTTTTTTGAAGAATAATGGAAAAACGAACAGCTTAGAGTTTATGGGAAAAATACGTCTTTTGTGACGAGAGAGAGAAGAGAGAGAGAGAGAGAGAGAGAGAGAGAGAGAGAGAAGAGAGAGAGAGAGAGATAGAGAGGGATAGGGATAGGGAGCGAGCGGTGGAAAATAATGAATGTCCATAGACACATTCAATTGGACTTCGAATTGCTTAAGAAACATTTATGCTTAAATCGTTTAAGACTTACATTTGCGACACTTTTTTGCTATAGATCCTGTAGTCTAGGATCATCTCATAAGCCGATTAGTTTTAATTGTCGCCATAACACGAAATTGTTGAATAAAACTGCGAGCATTTAAGTCAAGATCAATGAAACGAATAAAGATGGACTTTGAGAAGTGAAGGTAGAACTTTGCTGTATAGCGATATACAATGTACTCCTACGGAACCGTAAAATATGTCCGCTAAACAGAGGGTTCTTCTTAAGGAAAACATATTTGAGAAGCAGGAACACTACAGTATTCGGAAATAGAGTCCGATTACGAGGAGTGTCCGCAAGGAGGGAGTACACAATACTCGTAAAGTAACAGTATCTCTCTCTCGGAAGTGGCTCTGGGATAGTATACGCTTTGTTCGGCCTAGACCATTCTGCGGTCCGTCATGGAGTTTCTTCAAACTCAAAGTGAACGAATGGCTTGAATGAACAGCTCAGACTGAATGGAACGACATTACCGGCCACAGACAAGTTAGAGATTTCATGCCAGACTTCTCAAAGGCCAGAACTTAAGAGCTCCTACTGCTCAACAGGACTGAAATTTGACTTGTCACAGACTTTCTTACTGGACACTATAGAGTAAACAAACACCTGTCGAATCTTGGCTTAGCTAGAGACGACAGCTGCAGACTTTGTAACGAGGAAGAGGAGACAGCGGAGCACATTATGTGCCGCTGTAATACTCTGGCGAGACTCAGACTTCGTTACTTATACCTCGCCTACCCCTCTGCAATGGAGATTGGTAGGGTATCTCCACGGGACATCACGGCATTTTTAAATGCCACTTGCCTATGAAATTAGAAAAGGCTAGTCACAATAATCCTTGTAGGATGCGGTGACGTGGAGACTTGGTTACCAAACCCAATTCAAATCTAATCCAATCTAATCTAAGTTCAAAAACGCCCCTTTATATTCGACGCACTGGGCGGTTGCCCATACGTGCCCCACCCAAACACTCCTACTGATCTGCCACATATCTAAATATACATATTTTTGATCAAAGAAACCGATATATTCTTGCCATCACTAGCCTCAAAAGTTCCAGCACTTCATCATCATTCTCAAAATCTCTTCTCTCGAAAACAAAACTAATTACCCAGCGGAGCCGGCCGGCCTGTAGAAGTCATACCCGAAATAAGGCTGATATCCAGGGCTCGGATTTTGTTGCATTTATAAGTTTAAAGCATACTTTATGGGGCAAAAATTATTCTTATCCGCATTTTTGAGAATAAGTTTAGCGAAGATGAACTTCAAACGGCTTTTCTTCCTTAAAAAAAATTCATATTGAAGTTCAAAATCGATTTGAATCTTAATTTTGTGTGACTTGAACAACATTTTTACTCCATAAAGTATGCTTTAAATTTATAAATGCAACAACATCCGAGCCTTGCTGATATCTAAGGCCTGATTTTCCTATGACATCAGTTAACAAAAGGAAATCAGGGGGTATTGCTGGATATCATGCATTAGCATTGCCGTTCAGGCCAGAAATATTGTAATAACTCAGTGCTGAACGCTCCCCTGGTTATATATACATATGTATGTTTATGTATTTCTGAAGTAAAATATTGGCAATCAAACAACAGATATTGAAGTTAAATATTCTTCATCCCGCACATTATTTGCTTTGTCTCTCCAAATGCAGGGCAAAAAATAAGAGAAATAAAAATAAAATAAGAGAAAAATTCATTTTCCGAAGCAAATTAAATTCAGATGAACTACCTTCTGAATAAACTTTCGTACTAATTCAAAGTAAATAAAACTTTATCATCTGTATCAGTTCGAAGGAAAATGGCATACTTGTGCTCCTTTGCTTCGTGCATACAACCCAAAAAAAAAAGGATTCCGAATGGAAGTTGTTTATTCTTCAGCATCTCTTCTACTTTTGTTGATTGTTGTTATTACTTTGCAATGGGTCTTATTAGAAGTTATCTTTGCTATCGCGTTTATTGATCTTCTGCTCGAAGTTCAAGCTTTGTAAGAACAAACGATGTCAAAAGATGTACTAAAAGCTTTGATTTATTACATTTATAAAGGTCTTGGCATTCGTTTTTTTTTCTGCCCCCTCTCTTGCTTTTCAAATGTTCATTTTTCTTGGTAAACTTCAATCTCGGAATAAAAAAAAGAAAACAATTTTTTCTTATCTGCGTACAAATTTGAAATATGTTTGCGTTAGTTGATGAAAGAAAATCCTGTCCGTTATGAAATTGAAAGCAAACATTTTTTAATTTTATCATCATTTTAAAGGAGAAATTTCGATCCTTCTTCCTGTTTTCAAAGTGCAACGGAAATGCTGTGAAAAGAAAACTAAGAAGAAGAAAAAAAATCCACCGAAGGAAGTCTTTCTTTTTGCGGTTATTTATATAAAAAATTAAAATATCTGCAGTGAAATCTATCGAGGGCGGACACGTGAAAGCAGTGTGCCTTTCTCTGTAAACGTTGGCTGGCATTCCCTTTTCTTGACTGCTCAGGTTTAGGGATTGTTTTTTTTTTATCGTTTTCGGCGCAGCTCTGTGTAAAGCAGTCGACTTTCCAAGCCCCTTACAAGAAACCAGATTATGGCTAATCTCCTACTTTTTCTTCTTCGTATTTCTTTAAAGAGGACTCTGTATTCTGGGAGAGATTTAAATGGATCTAAGTTGAGGCAAGGTAAATTAAAATAGCTACTTCGTGAAGCCACCCTGCAGTAATATGGACTGACCTATATGTAGCCTTCGGTCAGTTTCGCATTTTACCAGTACAAGTCCCCTCATAATTCCATTTCTAATGCATTCAACTGACCTTTTTAACATGGGCCTGTCATTGGGGCGGGACTAGCCCGCAAAACGGCTGGTCATAGGCCAGTTTTTTTGGGTCAAATGTCGTAATTTTGTCTGGTTTAAGGATAGTCAAAAAAGGAAATTATAAAACCAATTTCTTAAATATATTCTAAGTTGAATGAAAGTGTCAGTTACAGGCTACCGTTAGGCCAACCCGTTTATAACCGACAGCCAGCTAGCCGAATTCGATGGAGCGAACTGCCATAATTTAACCGGTAGGATTTGGACTGGTCAAAGACTAGTCCTTCTTAAGAAATTGACCGGCTCATTACTGCAGGGTCATTACTGCAGGGCATAGCTTTACCTGTAGCTGAAATCGTGAATAGACACGATTGACTTTGCCCCAATAAAATGGCGAATTTAACGTTATAAGCACTTTCATCAACGAGCTTTTAACGATGTGCTAAAGAGGAGAAAAATATATCTTCTTATTTATTTATTTTTTTGATTTTTTTTTTGTTTTTGCTGCAGAAGAATGCGAATTCCATTCATTCGCTGCTTCACTAATGCAGATACAATTTCAAAAAGAAAGAAATTAAAAAAGGAAAAAACACAAACGATGGTAAACAACGCTGAAAATGGAAAACAGGAATGGAGAACATGAAATCAAGCGAAATAAAAACAGTATAATTGCAATCAATAAATTTTTCTGAAATACCTTCACTCTGATTTTATGTGCTTTTTCCACGTTTGCTTTTCCGTTTCATTCCCTATTGGAGCAAAAATGAAAAAAATTATATATAAAAAAAATTAAAAGCGAAAACCCAGTCTGAAACACAGAACGTATGTATGTACGAACATCATTCAAACGCAAGCCTACAATGCCATTTAAAAAGGTGGAAGTCATTTTCCACGATTTTAACTTTCAGAGCTCTAGAGTCTAGAGTCCTGTTTTCTAGCTCGTTTTCAGCTTGTTTGCTCGCTTCCTTCATGTACTTTGCATGACTTGTTCGTTCATTCCATTCAATCGTTCATTCCATTCAATCATTCATTCCATTCAATGGTTCATTCGTTCCTTCGTTTGTTTGTTTGTTTACTTTAAGTGCATCATTCTGTTTTCCCCTCGACTGCATTCCATTGCATCTGTATTGAGAAAACTTCTTCTAATTAAAATTAATTGTTGGAAAGTACTCAATGAACGATGCTATTGAAAATTCTCATTTGAAAAAAAAAAGAGTTTTCTTGATGCGTTATTTTTACGCTAATTAAAATCAATTCAGTGAAAAACGTAGGAAAAATGGAATCTTTATTCATTTTATTCAAAAATATTTTGCTGACATTTGTTTTTGGGGTTTTTAATATCAGCTTAGGGGAAGTCCATTGATTACGTCAATAAAAGAGGGGGCGTCAAGAAAATTCTTACTAAACCTCACCTAAGGGAGGCAGGGAGTCCAAATTTGGAGAGAATCAGCCCGATTCTGAATGTTACCGGGAAACGAATTTAATTTTCTCGGGAGTAAACAAATTCTTTTTTAAATATTTGGTGGAAGAAAATTGATGCGGAATGGGTATTTGACCCATACCCATAATTTTCCTTACTCTATCTATTTAAAAAAAGTGGATTTTATGTCTCGAGAAAAGTTAATTAACCGGGAATTTGTTCCCCGCGAATTTGTTCCCCGGGAATATTCAGAATAGGGTTGAATATGTTGACGTAATTAATGAAGGTCCGATTAACCTGATAAATGCTGGGATCGATTTTCTCGACATATGTATGTCTCAAAAGTATTTCTATCGGAATGCTTTTATAGACCCATCATCGACAATTTAGGTAAGCTTTTACCATAGAGGCGAATTAGTTCCAAATTCACAGAAAATAACCGATTCTTCCAATGTAAAAAGATGGCATGGGATGGGATATATCGTCTTCACTTTTTGGTTAACTCCAAAGAATTACATAATGTACTTATGCTTAAATAAGTGGCATAACTACCATCACAAGCAAGATACAAAAAAGAGATAAGCACTAAGTCCATTCGAACTATTTGAGTTAAGTTTTAAAAAAAATTTTACCATATTTTTGCCATAAAAATGACCTCAAAAAATTACCTCAATTCTACCTTTTTAGGTCTTCAAAGTAATTCCGAATATTTTTATTCGCAAGTAAAAAAAAAAAGTCCCTCTTAAATGCAGTAATAGTGGCTTAACTTTGATTTCCAAATTAGGTAAATTTTTTAAGGCACATGGACGAATTGGTGTTCCATGGAACACAGATCGCAAGACTTAAAAAGACCCCAAGAAAGATGTTTCTATAGTAAGTAGAATATTGAGAATTTAATAGCAGCATTTGAAAATGGGAAAGCACGGAAAAAGAACACTTAATTATTCCTAAAGCCGGGGTCCCACTATCTGCGCAATGCACAAATTTTTGTCGCAAACATTGCGCCGATAATGTGAACGAAATTTTTTTGGACTTAGATTGGTGACAAGTGTGATCGTTTTGAACGATTTTTGTCCCAATTTTATTGGTCCCCGATATCATTTTGACATCTTTCATTGATATTTCGCTCAAAAATAAGTACATTTTCAATGCATATGTTGAGGTCTTATAAAAAATGGTTTAGTATAGTCAACGTTGAACTTCAATATGTTTAATATAGGTACATATATTAAAAATATTTTTATGTTTCACCGAGAATATGTTGGTTGGCAAAATAATTGCTAGATTGGTGATTATATCGCTTTCCGGTTCTATTATTGTGCGCCCGTATTTGATCTTTAACATAAGACAAAAATATATTTATTGTAGAATCCATTTACAATTATTAACGTAAGAAGTTGTACTGGGTTGAAAAAAAAATAGCAAAACCCACAAAATACTCAAAAGAGGTTTACTTCATCTAAGAAGCTGAACAGAAAACATCAGAAGGCAGGGTTATGGTCTACTGGGTTACCTAGAACGCAAGAGAAAAAACAAAGAAGATGATTTGCATCAAACTTTACGTCATCGATCATTCGATCAGTGTAATGCATGTAGTTCAATACACAAATGCAATAATTTGTTAATGTGTATATTGCATACGCATAATCGCAGCCAAACCTGTTTCTACCAAATAAAAAAAAAAACAAGTAAAAAAGCTAAAGTCGGTCAAGCCCGAATTTCATTCATCTTGGTCAACCTATGTTGCGAATCTGAAGCTTCTACGCCTTTAACTTCACAAGTTACGATAAACCCTTAATTGTGGGCTTATTTGTGGGCGTGGCTCGAGGGGGGCGGCGTACATTTTTTTCCACGATATGTCCTTTTTCGTAGTTTACCAGTACACCAAATATCAATGGAATGTGGTGAGTGGTTCGCAAGTTACAAGCATTTTACTGAAAACACGTTAAATTCATTTTTGGGCGTGGCAGTGGGCGGACGTCTCCCATTTTTACTTAGGATCATGCAACTCGGACCCCGATATACATGTGTACCAAATTTCGACTTCATTGGTTCAGCCGTTTCGGAGGAAATCCGAGGACGGACAGACGGACAGACGGACGGACGGACATGTCTAAATCGATTCAGTTTTTGATCCTGATCATTTTTATATATATTTTTCTATATCTCCGCAGCTTAATTCTCCCTGTTACAAGATTCGCACAAAACTAATATACCCCGCTTACACTGGGTATAATTAGAACAAAGGAAAATAAGAATGCAGAGCATCTCATCATCTGTCCTAACACACATTTCCTAATTGCTGAATAGATCAGCAAAAGAGAGCAGCGGAAGGTTTAAAAGCGGGTGTCGGCGCAGTATCGAGAGCTCAGTCGACGGATTCTTCTCTGAAGCCCAGAAGGGTTACGTTTATTCTGGCTAGTTTTTGAAATTTTAAAAGAAACACAAAATGGTGATTATATAAAAAGTATTAAATTAAAAGTAAATTTTAAAAAATTTTAATACTAATTTGGGCAAATTGCGAAACATTTTTGGTCGGAAGCAAATTCCAGACAAACCATCTACGTTTTTTTTTTTTTTGGAATCTCCAACGTGTCTCCAAAATTTGTATCCGTTTGAGACGAAAATTTGTCGAAAGTATTTTTCTATCTTCGACGCCAATCGTCATCAATTTTCTGTCCGGCGATCGGAAGGATCACGAGAGTCATCGCATTCCGAAAACTTTGTTCCGCCGCGTGGTCCAAAATTGTCACCAAGGGGGCGTGGCGTAGCTCTTTACATTTGACGCTATAATTTTGTTCATATCGATCGGTCATCGTGTGCGCGCATAAGAACTCCTTCCCTTTCTTTTTGCTCAATTTCCTTGTTTCTATTGGATCGTTGACAGTGAAAACAATCCGTGTGCAGATTTTTCTTGTTTTGACCACCGTTGTCCAAAATTATTCTTGAATCTCGAGCACCTAAATACGAGCCCACCTGACTGAAGCAGCCGGTAGTTGCCAGTGCACACGGGGTATGCGAGATTCCATCAAATTTATTTTTTTATTGACAACATGGGTTCATAACAAAGCAAATTGGAAGAATTCAACTGTGTTTTTTTTTAATTCGAGATCACAATCGATAGATCGTTGTGCACTCGCGGTCGAGGTCGATGCACTTGCTGTAGCACCTTTTAAGATTGTGATAACAATTTTTCGGTAGTACTGCTTCTTCATCAGGGTTATTCAAAATACCGAAGCATTCTTTTGCCATTGAGGAATTGATGGCAAACAAAGCATTCTCTTTTGTGCTTACTTCCATAACAGGACGATAGCCGCCGTTGGCCGTTCGTTGCACAGCGTAGAGCTTCGCTGCATTCTTCGTAATCACTGCAACTATTTTCATCTTTCACTGATGATGATGCTGACGACAATGGCTCTTGTTTGCAAATTTTAGAATCCATTTTATATAGATCTATGCAAAAAAATTATCATTGATAATAAATTTAAGAAATACAGAGTTTTTGTTCTTACCGGCATCAATTTTCCTCTTCGTTGTTGAGTTTTTTTCATCGAGTGTTTCGTCTCTCTTGGGGCAGCTACAAATTATGATATTGAGTAAACGTTTAACATAAATATATCGTAACGGTAGACATATTTTTGTCTCTCTTCATCCCTTATAAAAATGTGCAGTCAAAGCTTGTAAATTTTTTTTTTTTTTTTTTTCAAGGCAAAACGATTGCGTGTTGATGTTATAACAGGATAATAAACAAGATATTTTCATAATTTATTATTATGCAGTCGAGTTTACGCCTTCAACAAAATCTGTATTGAATAAAGTATTACACGCAGAAATAGCGGCTTTTTTTCGAGCAATTTCCTTTGAGCGCCCAATTCCGAAAAGATCTTTATCATCAATGTTAACACACTCAGTAGTATTCAGATCTTGGGGCCATTGGTGAAAATCCCAATGTAATGCAAAAACTGAGTCCCTGGGCGCATCTGAATTAAATTAAATAAGAAAGTCTATGAAGACAAATATCCTTAAAAGTAAATTTTATTCATCGCATTCATACCATTCAGAGCAAAGTAGCTGGATCCATTGTTTTCCAATTGGGTGGCAGTGCATTGCGTTCATTGCATTAAAAAATGGATTTACATTTAAATTTTTGAACCACCCACGGAAGTAATTGAAATGACAAGATAATTTTTTAAACAAAAAAAATACCTATAAAAGAAGAAATGTCAAAACAAATTTAATTAACGTTCAAAGGAAATGGCCACAGATCCCTCTACTGAACATAACCACAAAAATAGCCATCGGATGGACTTCATCCGATTTTGTCAATCTGTCATATATTACTATATATGTCACTCAGGAGCCGTTTCGGTTTTGGCTCGTTTCACCACGGTCTTGAGTACCCACCACGGTTTTGGGTACCCACCAAAATGAGCATTTTGCACTGAGGTACTCACCAAAAGTATTTTTTCGCTTCTTCTTTCGCCTGTCGAGTAACATCTCTTTCTAACTGGCGCGAAACGTCCCGAGCAATATCTCTGAGAGTGACATATTATATATTGTTATATATGCAATCTGTTGTCGTGACTGCTTTCGCAATGCTTAAAAAGTTCTACATCTATATGTCCTATTTTATAAAACAAATGAGAATTATACCAATAGTAAAGCATGTAGGAGTGTAGGTCTAACTCTTATTCTTCCTAAGCGACATCATTAGCCATATAGAACTATATATTAGAGTTGTAAAATATCGCTACTATTCGGTAAAAACTGTTAAGCGGTTTGAAAGCCAATTCTATGGGCTTTTAGGCAAAATAAAATTCATGGTAAGAATTTAAGCCATTGATGGTTAAATAAGCGGTCAAAGTCAAAAATTCTAAAAAAAATATATATTTTTTTAATTTGGGAACCATTTTGGTATGAAAAAGGTCCTATTAACACATACCTTTCTAATTTTTTTCAAAATCCTCGATTAATTTACTTCAAATTTGTGGTACATATCTTATAATTTTTTTTTTTGATTTCACTTCAGGGAAAATAGGTTTTTAAAACACACTCATACATTTTTTGTTTAATCTCTTGTATTCAGCATAGCAAATATGAAAAATCCTTTTTTGAAATAAGACGCAGAATTTTGTTTTCTTTTGGTGTTATTTTTATTTTTTTAATTAGTTCAAGTGTTCGTGCGAAAAGATTTTTTTCATATTTTAGCAATTCTATTTTTTTTGTTAACATTATTTCATTAATAAGGTGTTCCCTGTTTCGTTTTTGAATAATTTTTTTAAATATCCCCATAAAAAGAAGTCCATCGGCGTCAAGTCCGGAGATCTTGCTGGCCATTTGGCTGGACCATTTCTTCCAATCCAACTATTTGGGAAGTACTGATCCAACCATACCTTTCACTTCTTACACGTAGTGGCACGTTTTCCAAAAGCTCCGGCAGAACGTTCTCCAAAAAGTTCAGGTAGATTGTGGCGTTCAAGCTGGTGTCGAAAAAATATGGCCCTATGATTTGCTTTTCCAAAATACCGGCCCAAACATTTACGGAAAACTTAAATTGACTCTTGGTTGGTCTTACTGCCTGAGGATTAATTTGAGACCACGTATGAGCATTGTGACAATTAAAGACTCCATCCTTGGTGAACTGCGACTCATCTGTCCATAAAATGTTCGGCAAAAACCGTGGATTTTCCCTGTGGCCCTATAACTCCTCAAGGGTGCATTTGCGACAAACACGATTTTTGGTTGGTCTTGACCCCCTCTATCACCTCCCTTCGGATGTACACCGTTATGGGAAACACCCTGTATATTCAATTATTAATTTAAAGGAAGTTTTTAAATTACTTCATTCTTCTTCCAAATAAAGAGCTTTTCCCGAAACTCCATTCGCAATCTAAATGGCGTAATCGCTTCCTTAATTTCGTTTTTCATAGCAACTTCTGAAAAGTGACATTTTCTTTCTTCAAAAATGATAAACGCCTTCCAATTCATGACTTCAAAAGTTCATATTAATATCACCTTTATGAATATGTTTTTCTTTCTTCTTTTTTCTTCTCAATAAATCCTCAAATTCATCTCCATTTCTACATTTTGAAAAAAAAAAAAGCAACAGAAATAAATTTACTGCACATAAGATTTTCATTTTGGTTTTCAATTTTTATAGTTCAAATGACTTAAAAGCACCTTTTATGTACTATGTACATCTAATCTAAATCCTGTATATATGTGCATACATACCTGATTAAATGTTTGATCTCCTGATTTCTGATGCTTAAGTGAACGGCGAAAGCACATGACATAGAAAATTCGCATTTTCGATGACTAGGTAGTTGCAATTTAATAACCATATGTATTCGACATCGATAGTTTAGTGCTCATATCAGACAATGTTGCTCGATTTTGTGGCGCGATACTTGCACATAACGGACATTGATTGCAATTTTCGATGGCAAGAGGTTCAGAGAAGTGAAAAGCTAAAGACACGAGTATCAAATTGTCTCAAATTTTTTATGTTTGGACGAGTACGAATTTAGTAATTCGACTCAGATTTTCTCTGTACGAAAATTCTCCTTTGACCAACCCTTGAAAAAAAAATGATGTCGAGCAAAATCGGCCAAAAATCGGCGTGTCTGAAACCCTACATAAACGCTTGTTACACGTTGAAACACTATCAATGGCTTATTAGTATACATGGTATTTTTGTTTTATTTTGTCTTCACTGATTACTGAAAAAGAATTTACGTTGTTTTGTCTTATATAATGTTATTTTATGTCTAGAATGTATAAATTTTTAAGGTTTAAGCAATTGAAAGAGGTTCTTGTGTATTATTAAAACTATCGATGACTATATTAGCGACTATCGATAGAATTTAACATTAGTGGTGCTCAAGCAACAGTGCAAATCGCAGTGTGCAATATTTGCACTGCTTTTTTTGTACGCAATTTGACAAGTGCAAATATTGCACACTGCGTTTGCACTGTTGCTTGAATACTACTATTGTGTAATGCTGTTTCAACATCGATCCAGCTTCAAAATAACATTGGTATTTTTAACATTGCCCAATGTTTTTGTGTGTACGATCCACTACGATTTTGCATTGTCTTTTTTCTCTCGGTGTACAGCAAAAACCCTATTGAAACCATAAAAAGACTTGTTCCAATCTCGTTTACTTCTAAGAGGTGTTTTTTTTTTTTGTGAACTATGGCCGAGGTCAAAACCTCACTAAAGATCGAACTTGGCTCCATCAAGGAGATTATCTTTTGGAAAGCAGTTCTCTCATCATACAAAATTTGACAAGCTGAATTACCTCATTCGCATGTAATAATAAGTAAAAACCGGTGCCTTCCCTAATTTTTATCACAATTTATCGAAAACCGAAGTAAGAAGAAGAAAGAAAACCAACCCTGCAGAAATTTCAACTAGTGCTGTACTAGTACGTTACTAGTGCAAAAGCCACCAGTACTAGTTCTTTTCTATACCCTTGCCCATATAAAATTCTGTAGAAAATCAGTACAACATCTGTACAGGAAAGCACTAGTGCGGTAGGCACCAGAACTATTCTAGTACTTTTATAAGGCAATTGGGTAAATTTGCACCAGTTAAATACCAGTGCTGTTTACGGGGAAAAAGGTACTAGAATCGTTGATTTTTCCCCCCTTTTTCCTTAAGTAAATAATGGGATGAAGCATTTATGTTCAGTCACTATCGATTGATTTGATTAACGGATACGATTATTCCAATTATCACTAGTATAGTTATGGTGGAAGCTTATCCAAAAATTGCACTGGTTCTTCTAGTTCTGGTAAAGGTACTAGTTCTTTTCAGAGAATTGCCCAACTGTTTACTACAGGGAAAACTCCCAGTCAGAACTTATCGCATGCACAGGGCTGGGCACTAATTGAATTTGTGTCTGCCTGGCTTTTCCATGAGAAATTTTTTCAAATTTAAAAAATGAATTAGCAATAGCAACAGGGTGGAAAAACTTATTTCATTAAAAGTCGAATTATGTTGAACTGAATAAGTATGGTACATTAATTTTTGAATTTTAATTAACGATCTATTTTCCAAAGAATTTTTATCAAATCAAGGCCTCGACCAAGAGGAAGCAAGGCATCTCTTTGAAGCGAATTTAGTTCCATTTGAGCCTTTTCAGCTTCAAATTAATTGCTACAGAGCAAAGGATTTTTAAAAAGCTCAACTGAATCTTTAATTTTTTGAAAATCTGTGAAATATGCAAGCCTTTGGCGATTAATGCTACGATTAAAACACTTTGCTTGCTCTCAATTTTTAGAATGTACCTAAAGCCTTTTCTGATTGGTTAATTTTCTCTCACTGACAAATTTTTCGTTCTCTTCTCTGTCGCTGCTTTCTGTGTTGCTACACAAGTTTTTACTCTCACAGCTCCATGGAGCTCTCATGCCCAGCCCAGCGGCATGCTTGACAAAGAAGACCAATTGGTGATCTTTCCTTCAAGTACAAATATCATGGAAACAAGAGCTGGATACAGCGAACCCTTCTTCAAATGAAATTTTCTTTTAAAAAAGTGTTGTTTACTTGATTTGAGCTAGTTTCAATGGCTCAGAATTCGTGCGGTCTTAGTGAAATTTTCGCCTGGGCTATTACTTTTCACAAAAAACGTTTAAAAAAAACTAATTACGAGTCCCTCATCTGAAAGGGATAATTCGCGATCGTAATTCAAGAGGCGAATCATGTACAGTAGAGTACGGATAAATGCAACACGTTTTTTGTTCGAATTCTTGTGCACTTATGCGTTCTTTGCATTAATACGTGCATGTTTTTATGGGAAATCATAAAAAAAGCCTTCAAAGCACCTTGCACTTATGAGGTTTTTGCATTTATTCGTGTTGCATTTATCCGTAGCTCACTGTAATTCATATTTCCGTCTGAACATAGCATAACGGATTTCTCTATTGATCACATATCGATCGAAATTCGATGACGACTCGACGCATCACTATGAGACCTTTTACACTAGCCAATTATTGACGTTAATTTTCATATTTTGGGCGGGGAAAAAATTGCGCCCTCTTTTAGTAAGTGGAAACACGCATGTAACTCTAAAAGCGAATAAAATTAATAATTTATGGGCAATAATCGACTAGTGTAAAGACCCTCTATCTAGGATTTTGAATCGATGATACATCAATGTGAATCGATACATTTTTTTGATAACAATCGAAAATTAAGGGAACAAAAATAGAAATTTCCCTCCAATTAACAAAGTTTTGATACAAAAAGAAAGATAAAATCGCATTCCAAAGGGGCTTCAGAGCTTCAAGCGACCCCAATGAAAAATATTTCTAATGTTGAGTTATCAAAAAACATTTTTTTTTTTTGATAATTTTAAGTGGAAAATGCTTTAATCCGTGGATAACTCTTTATCAAAAAATACGAATTCAGCAAAATTCTGTCCTCAACAAAAATATTGACAAAAAATCTAAATTCAAACCATTCATCGAATACACACCACATTACACGGACTAATCGTCCTACTTCCTACTGTAATATCTTTTTTTTAATTTTTTTTTTTTTGTTTTCTTACTTTCGATTGAGTAAGTTTTATTTAAACTACCGATGGTTTTTATATATTTATAGGTGAATCATCCGCTTCGGCTGTAACATCATCCGCTCCAGTTTCAAAATCGTTTACGCTCTGCGTACTTGTTAGTCTCGTCTGCAGTGTTTTGGTCATCGGTGACATCGGCGGCCATCGGACATGACAAGCTTACACACTATTTGCAGTATTTACGTATTGAGAACGTAAAAGCATAGCTTTGTCTAAAAAAAAAACAACAACATCAAGATTAATCCTGCAATGCGAAAGCAAAAAAAGAAAGAAATGAAAAAATAAAAAAGTTAAAAAAAATATTAAAAATCAAAAAAATTACAAAAAAAAAGAACATAAATACTTACAAAAAATTCAAAAAAAATATTAAAATAAAAAACACAAACCAATCTGCCAAAATATATGAAACAGCAAAAATGTGCATATTTCATGTCATTTTATCTACAGTACGAGAATATCTCTAAAAAAAAAAAAAAAAATAGTATTCCAATCGAAGAAGACAAGGAAAATAAATACCCAAATAAAAAAGAAGAGAAAATAAAAGAATAAATAAATGTCATTTTAATAGCATATTTAAATGAACTACCCGAAACCGAAATTACCATAGTTACTTGGACATTTTTTATAGGCTTAAGTACTCTCCCATAACGTTAGGGTCCGTCTCTCAGACTTCTTTAAAAAATTTAATAGTTGAATCTATTTATAAATCTAATTCTATGAATAGTCCTTTATATAAGTGTAGTGGTTGCGAATGCTGCATTCAATATACACGTAAGCTTTATTAACTTGTAAATTACGTTGAAGACTTTTTAAATGTGGTTTTATGTTTCTTTTTTTTTTGCATTGTTTTTTATTTTCAGTTTGTGTCATTAAAGTTAGGTATTACTGTAATTGTTAATCTTGGGTGAATAATCGCTTTAAGTTATTGAAACGCCCTGTTATGTGGCTGTTTTCTTAATGCGACGCTTGCAATTTCGATGAAAGCGTGAATTCTGTAAATAGTTGAAAAGTACTTAAAATATAGATGTATACAGTAAAGTGTTGATTTTTTTATTTAAGACAAACATAAACTTAACCTAACCGAAGGACTTCGGGAAACAATTTAAAGTGCAAGGCATCAATCAAAAGTTTATATTTCTTGGGCGTTGCAAATTGATCTGTTCTTTGTGAAAACTGCTCAAGTGAATGAAACGCAGTGCTCCTAGGATATATGTATGGACCATCAAAAAAGAACAAAAAACCAGCTTTATAAAAAAGGTAATGGTTATGTCGATAGCGTGCCAAGATTTAAGAATAACAATTGGCAAAAATTTTGATGCTTTAAAGCGTCCAAGCGGGTTCTTATCCAAAGAATGCCGTATATCATTCCCAGAGCAGTCACACGAGGCAATCCACTCTTTTTGTAAACTCTGGGTCATAGCTTAAGATAGCAAAAGTTTTCCTCCCGATTGCTGGATACAGTTGATAGCGATCTCTAAAGGGCTATGAAAAGAAGAATGAACATTTTATGATCAATCTCCTTTAATAGCGGTATTCTGATAGTAGTCTCAGGATAGTAAAAATTTTTTTTGGTCCCAGAAGGGACTCCAATGTGTATTGTTGTGCGTAGGTGACAACTATAGAATCTTTCTGTAAGTGTAACCTTATCTGCTGTCAAATCTGAGTCTTAATGGGTCTATCGTTCGATGTTGCCCTGAATCACCAGAGGGGCCTTGACTTCCAATATTTAACTCATTCAATCAGTGGCGTAGCGAGACATTTCGGCACCCAGGGCACATTGGAGGAAATGCCGCCTCCACGCTGCCCTAAATAAAAAAACCTTTATAAAAATTGAATTACGGTTTGTTTCCTCCTTCGATTCCCCTTCCCTACGCTTCAATTATATTCCAGACAATTTTGGGCACTTACACCAAAAATGCACCTAACCGATTTTTTAGCCGGGCCATGGCTCTGTTTAATGGTATATTTTTGTACAGGTAACTTGCGCATGCACTTAAATGTGAAGGCATATAATAAATATATACTGCATATTATCGCATTCATTGTTCCCCCATATCCATAATTTCCCCTTTATTTCCCTTTGAAAAGAACAGATAAATGTTTGACAGTACTCATAGCTCCTCTTTCCAATGATGCTTATCGGTTAAATTTTATCGCATACCTGTTATCGATATGTTCGCAACAACTTAGTTAACGGCGATGCCACTTTTTTTTTATTTTGTTAGGACTAGAGAATCCAACTAGTTTCTATATTCCCGATTTACACAACCAAATTTTTCTTTCAAAGTTCGTTGATTATTAGATTAGACAGGTGAGACGATGGGATATTTTTTCTCTTCTCTTGCCCTTCTCGCCTACTAAGTTGATTATTTTGAAAGATAAATTTATGTGTGGATATTGGGAAATACCGCTTTAGATCCTCATATGGGATTATCCCCCCCCCCCCCCCCTCCCTGCCGTCAGACTGGAAAATTTCTTTTCTTATTTCCCTTTAACAAATATGGAACATAAAATAAATAAAATATCATCTGTACGCACTGTTAACGCCGTATCTGATGCAATTACGTTTTTCTTTGTTAATTGTTGCTTGCATGCGGCTGCCAACAATTGACTGACAACTTAAGTTTCCATATCGATATCCACAATATACAAATAAACGTAATGAATTGTGAAAATTTCAGTAATTGCATTTCACCCGATGTCATTGTTTATACAACGAACAATCGAAAAATCCAATTTGATTGCCTTGGCGGTAGACTTTTGAAGGACCCGTCACTGCTGTATCTCTTTGAATTGTTTTCGCGTCTTTTTATTTCGTTTTATTGTTAAAAGAATAAAAAACAGAAAAATTTTTAAATAAAATAACATAAAAATCATAAATCATTTAAGGAAAAAATAAAAACATTGAATGAATTGCATTGAAAGCATCTAACGGAATATTCACAACATAGAATCAAAACTTCGTATAAGGTCTGTATAGAAGAAATAAATAATTTTAATTAATACTTAGTAAATGGAAAACTTCATAGCATTGTCCTAAGATACATAATTGCGTTGAAAATTTAATATCAAAGTGTAAATAAATAAATAAATAAAGGTGAAAAAAAAAACAGAATGAAATTATCCTAAGGAAAATACATCCAATCTAAGAACATAAATATAACATATAAAGATTGTAAAATTTCGGTCAACAATTTAATGCATTGAATAAATGAGAAATATAACTTAATCAAGATGACTTAGAATAATTTTGTAAGAAAAATGGACGACTGTGAGTTCTTCTGTCAATCAACTATCCATAAATATAGAAGTCACCTGTCTATTAGAGTTGTCAAATGGGGATAAACCTAGGATCCTATATTAGGACATAATTTTTAAAGATTTATGTTATCTATCCGCAAAGATCTATTTACCTTTAGATCACTTTTATATTTAGATCTGGGTTAAGCAACATCAATAATTATATAGTATCAGTAAGAGCACAGCGAATGCTTACAGCAGCCAAAATCAGACCACAAGGAAAGAAAAAAGGGCATATAACGGCTAGAAATAGAAGCAAAAACTGACACAAAAATTACTGCAGATCATCCTAAACTCTTCCAAGATGTTCCTCATGTTCAGCTAGTCAGCTCAAAGCGCAACAAGAGACTAAAAAATTTATGTCTAGTGAGACATTAAAAATGTGCTTTTACGTGATCTCTTCCAATTAAATTGATGACTTGAACATCATATCCAAAAAAAATAACTATGGATTATTGAGGAAAATAATACCGATATATGCGTCTAAATCAGGTATGTCATACCTAGACTAAATAACAAGAAAGTGGACGTAGCCATTATCTCATCGAATAGATAGCTAACAATCCGGCTTATGTAAGTTCATGAGAAAATTCTTCATTTTCATTGAAATATAAGAGGTTGAATACCTTCGCCTTACAGCCCTTTACGATTTACTTGAAAATTATTGTCACTTTCCATCAGTAATTGCTTGACCACATGAATTTTTCGTCCAGGTAAATCAAATAGATTTAACGACTACATTTCGTTGGATAATCACATCGAAAATGGTTCGAATAATGAACGTTCAGTACAAAATGGATAAGATTCATCTGGGGACCATAATATACCGGCTCTGCCCAAGCGTTTCGTCATCAATTTTGACTCTGTTCAATAAAAAAAAAGTTTAACCTCTAAGCCTCGATCCGAGAGACCTAGGAGAGACTCAGACAACTGTCAACAAAAAAAAAAAGAAAACAACTCACTGAATCAAATGGCTCGAGCTCCAAAGTAACTTGTTGCGAGATCACGCAGCGATAGACGTTGGAAAAACTGAACATTTCTCGTTGCGAGGCAGTTTGAAAAATAATGATTTAGAAACTTTTTGAATGCTCACTATTGGGTACTCGTTAAAACAACTTATCAGAAAAGCCCAATGCATCTCAATAAAAAATTGTAAAACTTTTTAACTACTCATTCGAAAGTATTCATGAACCTTTAGAACAATAACGATTAGCTATTGGTTCAAATATTCCATTACTAGAAGCGACACTATCCCAGCGGCGTAAATGTACGTTACGGAATCCAATACTTCTCCAATACTTAGCAGTCAGTATGCCAGAAAGAATCGATTAAAAGCTTCATTACTTTTACATAAGCATGGCTCCCTTTACGAACTTATTTACTTGTAACCAAAGAAGTATTCCGCTGCCGAATACTCGTCAAACGTTTGATACATTAAGGGTTCTCATGTAATAGTGCAAAACATGCAAAACTGACATTTGAATAAATTTATCCGGCAAGTTTCATGAACGCACCTTCGAAAAATTTTACGCGCAAGTGAAGTTAAAACAGCTGATTTTATACTAAACGAGTTTATACGCTTTATATATACGTTTTGCGCTACCATATCGTAGTGCAAAACGCAGAAACTTACTTTCATACAAAATTTGACAGTTGATATATGAGGGTAAAAGTATATCAGGTTTTCACTATTAGATGAGAACCCTTATTATTTTGATAATGCTTGTAATGAACCGCATCTAATTAGCGTAGCAACCGCAAACTATTGCAACATAAAAGTCTTGTTTCAACGAAATTGCTCACTCGATTCATTTTCGCTATTAAAGCAACTCTGCATTCAATATAACTCTAGCTTTAATCAGTCTAAGCGGACAATCAGCTGTGCCTCCGTCAGAACCAAGTATTGGCAATCCAAATATCGGTTTCAATGTCACTATAATTTATCGACACGACGATCGAAACCATATAGTACTATATGTTCAACATGTTCATCGTTCATTTTACGCGGCAACAAAGTTGATTTGTGGGAGAGGGTATGAGCGTTAGGCTGCAATTAATGTAAAGCTGTCATGTGTTTGTTGTATTTCCTCAACAAAAAATTACAACAAACACATGACATCCTACGCTTCAGATTTAGCTTCATTATAATAGCAGCCTTGGACATATTAGTAGCATACACTCCATGGTTACATTACTTCAACCCACAATTCTCATAAGCATTATGCAGATGAACATATAAGACGTAACAAAATTGTCCGAAATTTCACTTGTAGTTGTTCACTTTGAACGTTAAATATATGTATAGGGGTATTCACAAAGGCGTCGGAAAATAGGAAAGTCGGAAAAGCGGAAAATTTTAACTGCTTAAAAGTTTGTGCAAGATTCAAAAAAATGTTTTAAGAATTTGTAAGAAGTCGCAACTTTCCAATTTTCCGACTTTCCAACGTTTTTAACACGTCTTTGTGAATACCCTTTATGTATTAAATTGATTTTAAAATATTTAATATCCAATTTTAATTTAAAAAGTGAAGTATTATTATTTTCTATTAAAAATCGCCAAACAAATTACAAAATGAGACTTAAGGTAGAAACACTCACGCACTGCGGCGCAGTGCCATCTGTCACATAGAAATCAAAAGACATGAAAATGTATGAATACGAACAGTCAAAAATTAGCATAGCATTAGCTATGGCATAGCGTTCTATAGAATTTAGATTTCTGTGCTAATTTGACAGCTGCAATAGTATGGCTATTGTTTGCGAAATTTGCATTAAATACTCGCAGAAGCTCCACAGTTCAAGGTACAAATTTCAAATTACTTAGTTTTTTCATTATCAGGAAATCCATATGTCATTTGCAAAATTGCATTTTGAAATTTAAATAGAGCAAATTAAATATGAAACAAGACAGTGTTTATTTTCCTGTGCTATCACATGTTTACATTACAAACAGACTTATTTCTCTATGCTTAATTCCATAGTCTAGCGCAGTTGCACAAAATTGCAAAAATGCTTGAGTGATTTAAATGCTACCTTTATTTTACTTACTGTATTAAGCATTACTAGTGCTAAGAGCAGTGTGCAAATAATTGTCACTCAAAATTAGCGTACAAAAAGAGTGCAAATATTACACACTGCGTCTGCATGTTGCATGTACCATAATGAGTGCTTTCTTATGACGTTATCACGTAAAACTATCGTCCGTAAATTGACTATATAGACACAAACTTTTTTTTTTTTTAATTTAAGGTTCACCATTAGCACCTGTTTACAAAGCTAGTTAGGTTGAACAAAATTATAAAAATACAATCCTTAAATTTAAAAAACCTTTTTTTTTGTGGCGCTCGTTACACACTGTGTGCCCATCTTTGCTTAACATTATTTACATCTTTTGAACTTCTTTCCAAGGCCTTTTTTAACATTTAATTGTATACTATTAAATATATTTTAAGTTTGCTTACAGGATGGAAACCTAAGTGGTTGCTTTTCGATTTTTATGACTACCTAAAAAAATTCTTCTTTTATAAAAAAAAAAATTGGTGTCTGTAAAGTCAATTTACGGACGATAGTTTTACGTGATAACGTCGATAAGAAACCACTCATTATGTACATAAAGGGATCAACGCTGTTAATGTAAATTGAAAGGAAGTAACGAGCTCATTCTTTTGAAGAAAGGAAATCAGAGTTGAAATTTCGATGACGGGTCGACAGAAATATAGAAAATGTATGATTTAAAAGCAACCCTGTGAGTCCGATTACTTGTAATACAGCGTATGAGTTCAAGTAGCGAAAGTAAGCCAAAAGTACTTCTTTGTTTTTTCTACATGTGTGTGGTATAGGAAATTTACTTGCTGCTTTAGAGCAGCGAGCCCTTAAAAGGGACCATTCAAGTATCACGAACGCTATTTTTGACGATTTTTCAAACTCCCTCCCCTAAGACCTATTAATTTAAATGTAAGAAAATAGGTCTCATTTTTTAATTTATTTTTTTGCGATTTTTAATATAAGTATAAAATAGAAAATGATAATTATACTTTTATTTTTAAATTAAAATTGCATATAAAAGTTTTCAAAATCAATGTCATAAATATTTTCGATCCCCACTATTACCACTTCTACCACGCTAGGTTTGAAAAATTTTGATATTTCAAGAGTTGAGGAAAATCGAAGGCTATTTTATACCAATGTATATAGAATACCTTGTATTCCGATATCACGAATAATACGAAAATACAGAAAAACCGCAACGAAAAATGACAACTAACATTCACACCCTAGCTGGGAGTTGAAACCAGAGCCTCTCGCGTCGTAAGTTGGAATCTGAATCAACAGCTGAACAGACGTTTTCAGCAAACAATTTTTTTAAAGGACATCATCATATAGGTATAACAAATGGAATTTCTTTTTTCTTGGGTCACACACTCACACACAACTGCTAAAATTATGGATTTATTTTCACCAAACTCACTGAGCGAAATTTCACCTACTTCTCGTTCAGTTTTTCACACCGCGTAAAATTGTCGACGGGAATCGCTTCTAAGCGATAAATGAAGTGAAAATATGAAAACCAGCTGAAATGAAAAGATTTTTATAGCTTAATACCTTTAATACATGCTTGTTTTATAGAAAGCGTCGACAATATTTTTTAGAACATACGTAGCATATTCTACTCGGTTTTATTTAATTGGAATTAATTTAGATAACGATTCTATTTTTTTTTTTTTGGTTTGATTATGAAAATTTATTGCGTCTAGATGCGGATTTTTTTGGAATAGTTCATTTGTTTGGTCAATATAAATTTTGCACGAATGCACTGCGAAATTATTTCGATAATTTGCGTATGTGGTGCCATATTGTATTACGTCATGGAATGGTTTTAAATCTTGTTGTAATGTACTTCTTCTGCAATGGGTAATTTTATTTAAATTTTCGATTTTATGAACGTCTAGGACTATTGGGATGGTTACTTCACCTATGGTAATAAAAAAATCGGCTCCTAGTTCCTCATTGTCGACCACATTCCACTGACTACAATCACTAAGCATACAATATATAGAGGAATAATTTCATAGAAGCGTTTGGCACCCAAAAAGCAGCCATCAATAACTCCCAGGCTCTCAGTTTTATTCTTGCTCTCTCACTTTTGTTTAAGCTCTCTCAATTTGCGCTCATAAATGAGCGAGAATTATTTCATCTTCGCTTTGCTACACTGAAGTCGTATTGAACATACTACGTGTGTGTGTGTATGTGAATATGTCGAGTTTTTTCTTCTGTTGTTCTTCTTTAATTCTTTTGAAGAAGTTACGATGTGCGTATGTAAGAAAATTTTCGATTCGATTTTGATTTTTGGTTTATGCATGGAACGAAAATGTGCGTATAAGCTCTTTCACTGCCGACATGCCGCATTTGTTTTGAAGAGTGTTTTCATTAACAAAGTAACAACAAAATGAACAAGCATTTTCGGTAGTGTTCGACCTTTAGTGATTTTGTTACTCGTATGATCACTATTAAAATAATTTCTCCTTGTTTTGATATTTCATATTATTTATATTTTAAATTGAAATTATTTTCAATTATTATGAACATTATTTATTGGCAAAGAAAAATGAAAGAATATATCAAAAGGACAGTATGGGAGCATGAATATTTTTTTAATAATAGGTATTGCATTAAAGAATCTGTAATGCTCTTTTCTTTACTTTTCGTATTGTCGATTTCTTCGAAATCCAAGTAAAATGAATGTTTAAAAAATTATAAGAAATTATTTTAATAGTGATCATACGAGTAAGCACTTCCGTTCGATTAACATATTGGAGGTTTGCATCAGTAGCCATTATGAGCACATATTTCCCCCGAAAGTATACCGCATATTAATTTGCGTAATCGTAATTTACAATCATGCCATTTCGTTACTTTTTTATTTAAATATTTATTTTATGATATAATAATTTCATTATCACATTTATCTCCTTTACTAAATATCCACCAAACCCCCAACGCTTTAAAAACAATCCGTTATTGTCATCCTCGAACAAACATGACAGAAATTGAATATTTACAATTTCATGTGAGCCGAGCTTTTCAATCGGCTCGTCAACAACACCACTAACGATCAAGCATTGCATCGAGCCGAGCCGCTCGTACGAGCATGTTCGAATGTGGATAGGCCACTTTAGAAAGTGTGCAAGTGCAAAATACTCATTTTGGTGGCTACCCAAGACCGCTGTGAAAAGAGTCAAAATTGAAACGGCTCCTGAGTGACATATAAAGTTATATATGGTTTTCTCATTATTGAATTAAACAGCGTTGTCGGATCGTCAAAAACAGCAAATTCTACGAAAAAGTGGCATCAACTGTCGTTTTTATTGCAATTATTAGTGGTATTCAAGCAACAGTGCAAATCGCGGTGTGCAATATTTGCACTGCTTTTTTTGTACGCAATTTGACAAGTGCAAATATTGCACACTGCGTTTGCACTGTTGCTTGAATACCACTATTAAGTCTACTTTTACATTGGACGATTGTGCCAACAGCACTCACCGATTTTTCTGCACCGTTTGTACGCAAGGAGGATTCGTAGACGAATTTAGTGAAGCGGTTCAAAATCGTTAAGCTAGTACTAGCCATGCAGATCGATTTTCCTTATGGCCGCATTTTTGACAGTCTGCCTATTCCCGCCGTTCGTAGAACGGAAAACAGTTTCAAAGAATTGTTCGATCTATTAATTTTTTATGAAGTGGTCTGAATGGCCATTCTAATCTTATTTTTATACAGTTAACTTAGAAAATGCTGTCAGCAAAACCAGATATTTTACTTATGCTTACTTACTTAATTCAGCAGCTGATTTGAATTTGTGCTGCCAACTCCTTCCCAAAGCTGCACATTTGCTTTTATAGAAAAACACGAAAAGCCACAATTACTAATCGTGTAATATGCTTGCAAATAGTATTAAGCATATAATTTTTGTATGAAAGCAAAATATATTTTATTACTTTTCGACATGTCCCGAACTGATTTACAAAGCGTTTGTTAATTATTCTTGAAAAAATCGTTGTGAAATAATTTTCGCCCCTTTCCGATAATCGTGCGCAAATGTACAACATTGCCTCTTCTGTGCTTATGTTCTTAAGTCTTCACTGACTACTCAAAAGCGCTTATGTTATTTTCCGTTATATATGTTATGAGTATCGCGAGTCTTATGCCATGAATGATTGCAGCTTTAGACCAAGCAATTCTGATTGAACGAGTTGCCCACATATATACATATGTTGACAAGTAGGCGTTGGCGAGTAGAATCGAGTACACTCCCGTCGCTCATCGCCAGCAAGTGTAGACAATCGTATCAAACGGCATTGCCTAGTATAAACTGACGCATTTGAAACACGATGTGCGCAACCTTCTTTCATGTCCGGCTTAAGCTTGCAATCAGTTCATGGCATTAAAGACGGCATAACAGAACATAACATAACATAAATAACATAGCGCTTTTTGAGTAGTTAGTGAGACATAAGAAAACATAAAAGCACAGAAGAGGCAATGTTGCAATTTGCGCACATTGCGGAAAGGGGAAAAAATTATTTCCACAATTTCTCAAGAAATAATTAACAAACGCTTGTAAATCAGTTCGGGACATGCCGAAAAGTATTAAAATATATTTTGCTTTCATAAAAAATTATATGCTTAATACCATTTTAATATATTACAACATTAGTAATTGTGGCTTTTCGAGATTTTCATAAAAAGGGCAAATGTGGCAGCTTTAGGAAGGAGTTGGCAACACAAATTCAAATCAGCTGGCTTGAACTTACATAAGACGGCATAAGAAAAATCTGTTTTCTACAGCTGTTTCTGTTCTGTTATGTTATGTTGTGCCATCACTGACCACTTGCATACAACATGTATTGAATAGATAGAACCAGCTGATTATGCTATGTTATGTTATGCCGTCTTATGCCATGAATGATTGCAGCTTTAGACCAAGCAATTCTGATTGAAGAGTTGCCCACATAGATACATATGTTGACAAGTAGGCGTTGGGGAGTAGAATCGAGTACACTCCCCGTCGCCTCCTCGCCTTCAAGTGTTGACAACTTTTCAAACGGAATTGCCTAGTATAAACTGTACCATTTGAAACACGATGTGCGCAACCTTCTTTCATGTCATTCTTGCGTTGCAATCGGAGTTTAAGCTTTGGATTAGAGCTGCAAGACTACCGATGGTACTATCGATACTATCGATAGTTTCTATTTTTAATAACCATCGATGGTTTTTATTCTTTTTTTTTTTTTAATTTAAGTTACTTCTTGGCTTCTTGGCTTCGAAGGATTATTTGGCCCGAATTCCTTACGGAATTATAACGCCACTCAAATATGCGTCTGAATCCCAAATTGCAACTGATGGTTTTTATTCGCCATCGATAGTTAGATAAGCATCACTAACAGACAATGTTGCTCATCTTTAGCTAAAAAGGACGCGAGTACTTGGCGATAAGTAGAAATTTAGATTTATGAGAAATTCCGACCACTTCAACGGAATTTGAAAGAATGTTCAGTAAATCGAAAATTCTTATTTCGGACAGAAGGACGTCCTTTGAACCCAAAAACGTCGACATGTTATTGTTTTTTAACAAAAATCAATGCCTGGTAAATTAATTACCTTGTGATTTTTTGTTACCTTTTTTGTTTTTTTAATGATATATGAACTGTTTACCAAAAAAATACTGTTATACGTTGAAAGCTATAAAATCTAAAAAACGTATGCAACTTTTGTCATTATTAAATTGTCTAAAAATAAACAACTAGTTAAAATTTTTCAATTCAAATTTTAACTCCGGGTCATGCGATACTATCGACGATATATCGATAGTTTGGACTATCACTATCGAAACTATCGATGGGCCGACTATCGATAGTATGACAGCTCTACTTTGGATGGGCTATAGTAGAGCTGCAAAACTATCGATGGCACTATCGATAGTATCGAGTGGCAGCCTTTTTCTCTGCTATCGAATGGTCGATGGGCCCTATCGATAGTGCCTAACCGGTGTTGGAGTTGGCGATTTTGCGACAATGGTGTCACAAAAATGAGCGAAGAATGGCTTTTCGGAAGACTGCCTTTTTAACGAATTACCAACAAATCCGATAGTATCGATAGTATCGAATATTAAGACGCAAGCAATCGAAAACATCGAGTGGCGCCACTATCGATAGTTTTGCAGCTCTAGGCTATAGTTAAAGAATATTGCTATCGATAGTTTTGATATATATTAAATAACTATGTGCACTTTTACATTAGGGCTACTATTCCCAGCAATTTTTTGGTTTATGGGCGAGATGAACTACCGAGAGGTAGTTTCTCTACATCCCCTCGTTTCACCTATGTCTGCCAATGCTATTAAATGCCGTTTTCACCAAGTTTTAAGGCTCAAATACACCATACAAGCATTTGCTCAAATCTATGTTTGACAAGCATGTTGTGTAGTGTGTATACCTGCTTTTGTGCTTGCGCTTACATATCCGAAGCCATACACGCTGAAATAAATTTGTAAACATGCTTGCAAGCACAGCATATTTGACCGTGTGTGGCGCTGCTTGCAAGCGTCGTTTCATGTTTGACTAAAATTTGAGCAAAATCAAAACATATTGATGTTTTGGAGGTGTGTTTGAGAAAAAATTGGAGTGTGTATGGCGGTGCTTGCAAATATGCAGTGTTAAAATTCAGTTAAGTCCGGCCGTTGAAGAGCAAGCTCCTCTCCGAAAATGTCAATTCCGAATATTGAGGCATGGCAGGAATTTTTCAGCAAAGTGTGAAAAATAAAATTAATTAAACAAAATAAAATAAATTTAAATATATAAAAAATATTAAATTAAATTTAAAAATATTTAAAATAAAAAATAAATTTAAAAAGAATGGCGAATTTAAAAATAAATTCAAAATATAATTTTCTTAATCGAACACATTTTATATTTAATATGTCGGCATATTTCCGCATTTGCTTCTTCAAACTGCAAAATCAAATGATAATTGAGAAAATATTTGACATTTTGCGAATTATATATATTATATAGCGAATTCAAAACTAAAAGAGGAGAAAATTGACTGAGAAGAGTAAACAAAAAAGATGACCCCTTAGGGTTTTCTGTGGGAGCAGTTAATTTTTCCATAGATTTTCTCAAGCCGCCGCTCATATAAGCCGAAAAATCACCGGCGACAAAGTGTGCTCGAAGGCGAGGGACGTTCAGGGAAAAGAAACAAAAACCCTCCCATAGCACATCCCACTTTGTCGCCGGTGATTTGTCGGCTAATAATAACGGCGACTTAAAGCTCAAATAGACTATGCTGCTTACAGACTATTGCATTTAACCGATTTCAGCTGTTGTGATTTTAGCGTTTATCGCTGCATTTAACCTGAATTTAGCTTCTTTCAATGCAGAAACATAATCATGAGTTTAGCTCTTTAATATTGCAACTCTTTCGATTTTGGTGCTAAATTGAGATTTCCATTTAAATAATATAAGCGGCATATGCTAGCATTTGCACAAATCCGTAAAATCTGTCGATTAATCCTCCGACAAACACGGCACAAGCCATGTATTTTCAGTCTCGCATCAGTGATAGCCGATTTATCGATAACAAAAATCCCTCATATAATTTTTCCCCATGGGTTAGGAAAAAAATAAAAACCCACGAAAAACCCAGAATGTTTCGTATTTTGAAAATATGGGCGTACTACGATTTCAAAATTGAACATTGTGACTTAAACGCAATACCTTTCAATTATTTTATTATATTTTAACTAATAAGTATCAAGAAAATAACAAAAAAAAAGTAACTTAGAATTGTAGTAGTTAAATGTACCTTAAATGTAGTGCATAAATTTCGATTCATTAAAAATTACCGCATACTTTTCCCAAATCGTCAAGTTTTTTTGAGTGAAAAACCCAAAATATGGGGAAAACCCACAATCTGGCATCACTGGTCTGCATTCGTCGATTTCCATTTTCTTTATCTGCATATCCGATCTCAATGAAATCTCGATAAAAATGAGCCCTGTTTACCCATACACTATTCAAACTGATTGTACAAATATCACCGAATATCAAAAGTTTTTGATGTACGCGCATATGTACACGCAAGCACAAAAGCATATATCGCACACCCTCTTCTAAGGTGACACAACTCAAAAATCGTTAAATTTGAATTAACATATGGAACTTGATCATAGTTCACCTCTCTACCTGCGCGAAAAATTCTATTCCGTTTATGCAGTAGCGTAGATGAGGGGGAGGGCTAAGGGGGCAGTCGCCCCGGGCGCCAAATCATATTTAAATTTTTATGAAGGTATTTTTATTGAGGCCGATTGGAGGGGGCGGCATTTCCTGCATGTTCCCCCATTTCACCCCGGGCGCCGAAATGTCTCGCTACGCCACTGCGTTTATGTTATTATAAAAAGCCGAAAAACCCCATGAATGCCCTTCTTCTAGCTTTGATTGACACTGCGACGCATATTTGTATGTTTTCGTTTTCTGAAAAATGAGAAATTTTGAGTTGTGTCTCCTTAGAAGAGGGTGTGCGATATGTATACACACTACACAGCGTGCTTGTACAAAAATGGATTTGTGTAAACGCTTGTATGATGTATTTGAGCTTTTAGTGAACGATTACTTTTGTGCCTTCTCAATCAGCATATATCGATATTTTTTGCCCAAGCCTAGTTTGAGCTGAACAGCGCAATAAGAAAACGCATGGTCGATCTGCGATGTCATCTTTTTCTTCAATCAAAAACGCCGTCGCTACTTTTGGAGGTTAGTACTTGTTCTAGAATTTTCCATAATTATCCGCCTTCGGCTATTCGCTGCTGTCAATTCAGGTACATCATAATTTCTTCTGGTAATCCCCCGTAAGCTTCTTTTGCATGCACGTGCTCTCGATAGATCGTTTTTCGAGCGGATGTAACGTTTTTAGACTATCCTTCTCAATGATAGCTTCGATATTAGTCTTTTCTCTATCCAAGTGTATATCATATTTGAGTCCGAGTGTAACAAGTGGTCTAATAAGCCAGGAAAAACGGAAATGCCATTAACAAGCGCAGATCTAATTTTATCGCCCTCATTAGAGATTCCTCATAGATGATGTCAAGTACAACAAGCACTTGAAATGTGCTTTCAATTTGAATTTCCTAATCCTATTGGATTAAAATATATGCGTAGGCCTACATTATCGCATTATATAAAAGTCCTTTCACCTTAAAAAAATAAAATTCCATTCGTTAACATAATTTTGCGCATTTATTTTCTCAACGTTTCGCAGCAATTTCACTTAATAGTCTTTGCTCAAGGATTTGCAAATTAAGCACACGCTTCCTAAATTAAAATAAAAAGAATAAAGAACATAGAAAAACTAAAGATCATTAAAAGTTAGAGAGAAAATGCTTTTAACACCTCCAACTATTTGTCGCACTCAAAGTTCACGACATCAACTTAATTTCTAAGCGCCTCGTAAGGCATTTATATTTATTTATTTTCTTTTCTTTTCACTTCTCTGCTCGTTTTTTAATTTTTTTTTTTTTTTTGCAAACAGAGACAAATGCAATATTTTCGCATAAAATGTTGGGAAAACACATTCAAAAAGTTTCGCAACACGCAACGACAAGAAGATTGCACATTTCATGTCATAACTTCATAGAACAGGAAATTGCACATAACGCGTTTTAAGTACGAAAAACGTACCCAAAAAGAAGGAGTGTGTCTCCTCGAGCTGGCTAACAAAATTCTCTGTGTGCGCTCTGCATTTCTCCAGATTTCATTGCATTTCATATTATCTCATCGCATCGCATCGCCTCATCAGCTCATTGCACCTCTCATATCCATGCATCCAGCCGCCCATTCATTCATCCGTCGCACTAAGAATGGGTGCTAACGAACACTGGCATCCGAAAACTTTGTCAAATTCACATGCGAACGCACACACACTGACAGATACACTAACGCATCCACATGAGGATGGAAAAGTTTCGTGCGAAAAGAGTTCGAGGTTACTGTCATTTACCTAGACCCCCCCGCCGTCTTCTGAGGAGGAAGAAGTGCTGCTATCATTGCTACTGTCGTATGGTGTTGCAATAAATTGAAAACTTTTTTCAATTCCCTTTCCTTCGGCTCCACCAATTTTTTTTTTGTAAGTATTTTTTTTATTTTATCAACATTCACCGTGGTTTCCCAACCATTCTAAATGGCTTTATATATTGTGTGTCTTAATAGGTGTGCGTGTTCGTGTGCGTCCTGCGTGTCCTTACAAGTTTCTATTTAAGAAATCTAGGTCTTGCCTCAGGTGGTTACATTGCTCTCGGAAGTTGTGTGTTGTGCGGCCTGTAAAATGGCGAATGATTCTTTCAATTGTAACTGCGTTTTTAACTTCCTATTTCCGTTCATCCCTTCTCGGTCCTGCAGTCAACTCTCACTGTCCTCACTGTCACACTTTCCTTGTGTTTGCGTGTGTTTTCGTTTCTATCTTTGGCAATGCCTTGATTTAGAAAATTATATCCTCGAGTGATGTTTTCATTGCGAGCAGAGAAATGAGAAAAAAAAAAAGCGAACTCCAGTCTGTGTGCATCCGAACATGGATCCTCGTGATTTGTTTGCTTAAAATAAAACTACTCACCTGGTGGCGGCTCTGCCATTAAAAAAGTGAGGGTGGAACGAATTCGCTTCATCGGGTTTAATGAATGTGCTTTGTGCACTTGGAGCAGTCCAATGTAAAGGAACACAGCACACACACACACACCACAGGCAGTGCTTAAAATTGCACAGTGTGGAAATTAAAGGTTATTATCCTTTTTAAAAGAGCTGACTGTGCATACATTTGCTTTTAGGAGAACTAAAAAAAAAAAAAAAATTAGAAATAGAAGGAAATTCTATAGAAAAAGCTCGGCGTTTAGTTGAGCACGTTCTTGGCTCTTCGTAAGTTTATGGGTGTTTAATGGAAAATTATTTATTTCAAATATAGCTGTGCGGGGCTCTAAACTTTTATTCCTTGAATTAAGAATCCAAACATTCGTGGTTTTTATAGAAGCAAATTAAAAGGTCGTTCTTGTCTGTGCAATTTGAAAGGGATTGGAACTTTTTAGTAGAACTATAATTTCCGAAGGACACCAAAAAAATAGTACGTGAGATTATTAGCCTTATTCTAAATGAAGAATTTTTCTCTCTAGAAATTCTCCTGCGGAAGTATTCCAACCGTCAATTTAAGGAAGAATGTGGCGACTTTTGCTAAAAAAAAGTTCCAAATTCTTGCTCCCTCCATGTTTCCTTCCAAATGTGTTTAGAAGGGGAGGATTTTTTTTTTTTTTTGAATCCGCAGGGAAAATTTTTACAGCCCCTATTCTAAATTAAATAGTCCTCGGGAGTTTTTTTCCCCAGAAAATTTTCTAGTAGGAAAATGGAAGGTTTCTAATCGTCAGGCGCGTGACAAGTGGGAGTGGGTTCAACCCTTTTAAAAATTGTCTCATAAACGTGTTTTTGGAAAATCCATCCCCCGCAGAAAATTTCTGGCTACGCGCCTGCTAAGCGTCATTAAAAAAAAGGGATGACCTTTTCTTAAGAATTGTTCATAATAATTGGTTCCTTAATATTCGTTTCCCCAGTGTGATTAGAAAGGCAGAAGTTTTTTTGCATTTCCGCACAGAAAAACTCCCAGGGAATATTTAGAATCGACATGTATTAGGAAGGTACAGTTGAAGCTCGAAAGGAAAGGTGCTTGTAAAGGACATTCATATGATTCTTTTCCCTGTTTTCTTTTCCATTGAGCATATTAAAGTCTTGGTCCCTTGGGGAGTTTTCTTTGAAACTTAAATTTTTTTTCTTCTTCAAAATTGTCCATAAATCAACAATTCCTTGCCATTGAATGGTGCTTTTATGCCAAATCGAGTCCTTAAAGCTTTGTTGTTATTATTATTATTTTTTTGTATTTAATCCTCATCGACAATGGCTCAACATTAAATATGATTCTGAGCGTCTTTTCATGTCTCTCCTTTGTGAGAGAAATATCAACTGAAAAGAGAATAATAAATGAAGATTGCGACCTTTTACCATAAGACCAGATTTGCTGCCTTCTATCGCTTTGTTGCTAAGTTATGCTTAAGATATGTTTATAAAGATGAATGAAAATGTTGCTTCAATTAAATTGTCTATAATAGAGTTATTCCCTTAGGCGTGTTTAGTGCACAAGGTAAGACCTTTTTTTTCCCAGTATAAATATAATTCGAATGCCTGAAAGCACACTAATTTTTCTTTGTATTTCAGAGTTAAGTGAAAAGGACTGCATCGACGGGAAGGATAACACTGTGTTTAAGGGTATATTGCATTTGGACGTACCTGCGTTACTCGACCGTCCAGAACTAATTAAGATAGACCAAATGAAGTGTTAACAGGATTGGTCGGAGATGACAGGCCAATCGAATCTGTCCATCTGTCTTAAACATTCGCTACTATTCGTATACTTATAGAATTTCGAAGGAGGCTTAAGTGCCCAAATAAACCTCCTGCTTAGGGCCTAGTTCTGTTGTAGTATCTTTCGGTCTATATCTGCACTCAACTTTCTCATCCAAAGAGATAGGAATTCTTAAAGAAATTCGATGCACAGATTTACGTAGACACGAGCGAGATTAATTTCAATAAAGGACTTCATCGGAAACAGTTTTCAGGTACGTCAGCTACTAGGATCTGCTATAAAAATCATGAAATTACTCGAAACTGTAAATTAATTGATATACCTATGTAGATTGTTGAACTTCGAAAATTGTGTTAACTTTGGAACTTAACCTGATGTCTAAGAACTAAACGAATGGGCGTGGCAAAAATGCGGTTTTTTACACAGTCGAAAGTCGACTCGAAACTGGATGATAGAGTAAAATTATATTTGACAGGTATGTTCATATTATCTAGGCTGTTCTGTTCATACCATATATACTTAACTCTCTATTGCATGATATATTAAGCGGTTTTAACCCTTTACTGCACGAAAAAGAAATTTAAAAAAGTTATAATGATTTTTGAAGGTCTACTAGACTGGGCTGTACTTACATTTCGTGAGAAAATTGAAAGGACCTTGGCGTATCAATTTTTTTAACCGATGTGCTTTAAGGCTAACTTTAAAAAAAATATTTCATGCGCTTGCAAATGAAATACAGTCAAACTTCTATAGCTGGAATACCTATTATCCAAAGAATTTCTAGGACTAATAGAGACTTGGAGTTAAAAACTGTATAAAAGGCTTTGAAACCTTTTTGCCACTCGATATAGATGAGGCCATAGAAAATTCAGGTCGTAGAAATTCTAGCTATAGATGCTAAAATAGAACTTGAAGGAATATTGGAGAGTATCTTAAGTGGCTATTTCCACCCGGCTTAGATCGAGCTGTTAAAAATTTGAGTTAAAGAATTTCTTGCGTGTCTTCATATAAGTCTTCCGTGTCGCTCTGAGTTCTGCGTGTAGAAATTTTGACTTAACCCTTTACTGAATGATCCCAGCGGCCAAAATGCCGCTTAAAGAAGCGATGAATTGCAATACATTTCTTAGGCCGTAGGCGGTAGTGCATACGACCTCACATATACCATCCTAGTATACATTTGTTTGAGCGTGGCCGTTTTTCAGAGCGAATGCCTACCACCACCACATAGCACAAGCTATTAGCAGCCAGGTCGCCTTCAATCTCATATACTTTTTCATCTATTGGTAGGCAGGTCGCCTAAAATCTCATATAGTCTTTCATCTATTGTTAAGCAGTTCGCCTACTCGTATACTTTGTAGCTATTAATAGGCAGGTCGCTTACAGTCTCGTATACTTTGTAGGCAGTAGGCACTGTTGGCCGCTGGGATATATTAATTAAGTAGACATGTTTTTTCCTCGCAGTAAATGGTTTTTTTTTTAAACCTTTCACTGCATGATATATTATGTAGGGGAAAATTATTTTTCACAGTAAATGCTTTTACTATGGCTCCAAAAAAATTACATATTGTCGGCTTAAAGAGTAATCCTGCTAAGTCCACTTTTAACCGATTCTGACATTTCGATGTCATTCGAAAGAAAAAAGCATCGTCAGGCAAAAAAATCTTTTTTAATTTCAAATTATAAATTCGGAGAAATTTGTGATGAGTAGAACAGCTAGGTCCAACTGTGGTTAAAGTTTACAGCTAACACCAACGAGTGACTCCAACGTAGCTTTTGCATAGTGCACAGAATAGAATTTAGAAGAGACTGCATATAGGAAGAATATTATCCATCCATATTTTGGGTTTCCATCCTAAGCTTTAAGTCTTGAAAAAAAATTTTTTTTTGTTCACCCTGTAAAGTTTTGAAATTGTTCGTTAGCAGGCTTACACTTTAAGCCGACGATATGCTTTTTATACCCGACACTTTCTGTGTCGAGGGTATGTTGCGTTTGTGTGGTTGTGTGTAACCCAGAACCAGTCGAGATAGACCATACAAAATATATGTAGAAATGATCAGCGTCACCAGGAGATTCGATTTAGACATGTCGTCGTCTGTCTGTTCTGTATACAGTTTTCTTATCGAAGGAGTTGAGCTATCTTGACAAAATTTGGTATACGTCCTCCCGGGGACATGAGTAAGAACAGGACCCGATCGGACCATTTTTAGGGGTACCTCCAGTACTAGGGTCTGTTACGAAAACCACAAAAACTGCTCTAAAATCGGAGTTTTTCAAGATAATTTGATGAAATTTGATATTTGAACATGTTTCAAGGCAAGTAAGTGGGCGTGGCAGAAGGGCGTTTTTCGAAAATTGTCTCCTAGACCCGAAATTCAAATGGGACGAAAGTTGACACGTTTGCTGTATTTGCAGCCATAAACATCCTCTCCAAATATTTTCTTGAAAGGTCCATTATTAAGGGTACCTCCAGTACTAGGGTCTGTCACAAAAATCCCAAAACTGCCCAAAAATCGGATTTTTTCGAAATATTTGATAAAGTTTAGAATTTGAGTGTATATTATTTAAGCCTCCGATTGGAATTCAAAAAATTTGGAAAAATGGGCGTGGCAAATGGGCGCTTTTTATAAAGATATTAAACAAAAGTCTGTATATGGGGCTCTTTATGGCCTTAAAATCTCTAGAATATTCTTTCTCAATGGTCCTGTTTCGCTCTTGCGAAACATGATTACTGTGTAATTAATTATCAAAATACATTTGATTTTCATTAAATTCGAGTTACTTTAATTAAAAGACTCCATGAGAAAATGCTTCCGCTTATTTACTAAATTATGAGTTACAATCTTTAAGTTTATTGAAGGCTTTATCAAACTGGCGTGAAATAACTTTTATGTCTTTTTGATATCGCCTATTTTCTTTTAGATTAAATTTGCTTAATATATATTTTATTTTTAAATGTTTTTTATATTTTTATTTTTATTATTATTTTTTTATTTATTTATATTATTTTAATTTTTTTTTGGCAGAAACCAATGGTCGATACATGTATAAGGTTGAGTAAATGTTAAGGTAAAGGGTTAAGTTAAATCCATTTTTGGTGGCTTTAAGTGAACACTTTAATTCTCGAACATTCTATCCAAAAGAAGAATTCGTTCGTCACAGCTTGTATTTTCAATGTCGACCGTGTCATTTCCATGGACTAATTTATATTTGTAGAATGAAATCTATGCCATTTCATTGCCATTATTGTTCTTTCTAATTAAAAAACAAAACAGACCATAATCACAATTTCTTTTTTTCGTTGTTAGTGTTTGCCAAGCTTCGCTGCCATCATCGTTATGCAACGTCCTTTGCTCGAAAGCAAATAGCGCGATAGGAAGACTTTTATTTAAAAAAATAAATAACTAATTCCTTGTTTGACATTTGGTTGAAAAATTGCTTTTTCGCCATCAAGTACTAAATAACTAGAGTCGAAAGAATGAGGAAATTATTTCCAAACAAATTAATTTTTTATTGCTCTTAATCTTCACATTTTTAACATAACTCCAATGTTCGTAGGTAGTAGGTACCCACTTAAACGTGTGCACTATTTTTTATTCTATTTATTTTTTATTATTTTTGTTTGGTAAACTTTTTCACGTAATGAATACATTTCGTGTTTATGGCCTGGCCTTTTTATATGCAGTGCATGCGGAGCACTATTTTTCGCAGGTTATCTATCTGGCACTCGGCGGGTCTCCTTCTCTCTCTCTCTCTCGAGTCATAATGAATACACTTCCTTAATTGCTTCATTATAAGATACACATAGTTTATTTTTTAATTATACCGTTTAAAATGCGCAATTAAAATTTCAACTCGCAACTACGTATAACGATTCATTCACTTGTGTCCCGATGGCTCCACAAAACGCCGCCCCATTCACCGCCTAACCGCCTCCTTCCTTCATTTCGAAGTTCTGGCAAGTCGAATCCCATCCACACATTGCGTATTCTCAAATGTGAGCTCGCTCGAATGTGAGCTTCTGTTCAGGATGTGTGCACGTGTGCTTGTGTTCTCTCTGGCGTCAAATATTTCTAAACATGAGGAATATTTTACTAATTCAAAATTCGCATCCCCACATTAACCTCAAAAATCATGAATTCTTCCTAAAATCCCACAAATAAGCGAGCAACCCACGACAAGGAGAATAAAGATGATGCATGCGTACACGTACGTTTCCATGTGCAATTCCATATGAAATTCCTCGTATACTTGGGGCGCTTCTCTATATCCTTTTCACAATTTTTTTTTTTTAATTTGTCTATTTTTTATTTTTATTTTTTTTTTTGGGTCACGAGCAAGCAAAGGCACCAACATAGATTAAACAGATAAATATGATTACGTGGATGGGAGTCTTCGTCGTACAGAACTATTGCATAGTTAACCTCAATGTGCTGGTGCTGCAGTGCAGCAGGAGCGCAACAGTGCTGTAGCATTAGAAGCAGCAGTACAGCTGCCTAAAGATACAGAACGCGGGGGGAGGATGTCAGAAGAGGAAATAATAGAAAAAAGGGCAGAGGTTCTTCAGTTCGACTTTGTTGCAATTCCTCGAGTGCAGTTGATGATGATTCTGATTCTGATTCCATGTTCGTTCATTGTGCACTTTATGAATTTTCTTCTTGAAAGTGAGCACACGCTCACGTCTATTCTGCTGTTACCTTCAATATTTTTCTTAAATTTTTTCTTTTTCTTTCTTTGTCTCTCTCTCTCTCTCTTTTGCTTTTTGCAATCATGAAAGGACTCTGGAGTACATTATTACAATTGAAATATTTGCAAGAGGAGCGAGTGGAATTGATGGTTTAGGATTTAGAGCCTTTAATCTTAAGGCTTTGGATCTGAGTGTCGTTTGACATACCTCGCTGAGCTGTGTTAGGCATGTCCTTCATGCATCCCGAGTGACCTATTTATATATATAATATAAATTTTTTTATTTTATTTGAAAGAGGCAAGAGCGCAAGAGTGGCGAGCGCTCGCAAGTTCAATTTCAAGATTTGCTGCAGTTGTCTAAAACGGTACTTCAAAGAGTTTAGACGGATATTTATATTTCAAAAGATATTTGAATCGTTGTAAGAAGTACTTACTTGAGATTGCGATATTTTGCGACTTTTATTGAAGTGCAGTTGAAGGTCAATGATGATGAGACAACCCAGTTGACTATGTGAGTCGTAGGGGAAAATACTTTTAGGGTCCTTTTTCGAAGCTTTCACTCTCAGAAAAAGATGTCCTCTTATTTCTTAATCACTTGAATGTAGTAGGGATATATAAATTTATATGGAGCTATTCGAAATGAATATTTCCCGGGAATTTTGTCCATAGAAAATTTTTCTCCGTCTAGACAAGAAGTGCATTAATAAAGAAAAGAATTTGATGACCTTTGCTAAAAGTGTTCGAAATTCTTGATGCCTTTGTATTCCCTTCGTAGTGATCTCAGAATGGGAGATTTTTTTTCGAATCCGCACGGTAAAATGCGGATCCTGAGAATCCTTAGTTTTTGTGTTCATATTATTGGGGCTAAGGGTCCAAATATTTCTGATAAGAAATATTTAATTTTATGGCAATCCAAAAAAATGTTTTTTTTTTCACTTTGTGAAGTTAATTGATTTTTGTTTGTATGCATGAGAATATTTAGATTCGGGTTGATAATTAACATTCCGAAAAAGTTAATTTCGTTTTCTCTTGATCACTTAATTTCAAATGAACAATAGAAAATCAAGAAAAGATAACCCAGTCAACCATGTGAGTCTGCGGAAACTCTACTGCAGACTATTTCAGGTCTATAACTCTGGGAAACGGACGTATTTTTAAAACTGAACGGTTTTTTTTTTATTGCATAAAAAGTAATAAGGACTTAACCCTTTAGAAAAATGTAATTCTTTTGCTGAATAATTAATTAAATAGCATATAAAATAAATCACAAAGAAATCGAAAGGACAATAAAATAACCCACACAGACACACATGCTTAAATAATTTTTAAAACACGATCAAATAACATGACCATTAAGAAAGAATATTATAGAGATTTGTATGGTCATTGAGGGCCTAATATACCGGTTTTTTTGTTCAAATTTTTTATGAAAACCGCCCCTTTGCTACGCCTACGGTGCCAAATTTTTTTTAAATTCTAATTGCAGGCTTAAAAATACGCTAAAATGTTAAATTTTATTGAAATATTTCGAAAAATTCCGATTTTGAGACAGTTTTGGATTTTTTTTGACAGACCCCTAGTACTGGAGGTAACAAAAAATTGGCATTATAAATGTTTGGAAAAATTCTAGTTTCAATTAATCACCCGACATCGATTTATAATTATGCAGCTCTTTTATTAATCGAAAATCGATTTTTTCTTAATTTTTACTGCTCTAACCTCCAGTACGAGGTTCTGTCACAAAAATCTCAAAACGCCCCAAAAATCGGACTTTTTCAAAATATTTCAATGAAACTTAGCATTTGAGCGTATATTTAAGCCTTCCATTTGCATTTAAAAAATTAGAAAAGTGGGCGTGGCAAAGAGGCGGTTTTCATAAATAAATTTAACAAAAGTCGGGATATGGGGCCCCTTATGGCCTTAAAAACCTTGATATTTTAAATTATTTGGACATCGGTGTCTATGTCGGGTATTTTATTGTCAGGCTCGCCTGACTATAACACCCTTACTTGCTTATAGTTTTCTGTAGATATTTATCGCCCGAAAATATGCTTTCCTTTTTTGCAGTAATCTCAGGCTAGATTTACACTGCAAGGAATTCCGATGATGAAATTTCTTTGCTGACAAAGGAAGTGTTGGGTTTCTTTTTAGTTTTTTATTATCCGAATACAAAAACAAGAAACGACTTTCTCGACTGAATATTTATTGCTCACAACTTTTGAACTGAACTATCGATTGATTTTAACTTAGGGTATCGACATGCGATTATTATTCGTTACTGCGGGTATCGACATACGAGAAAAAAAAATGACGACATTAATATGAATGTTGTGCTCTTTTACACATCAACAGGAAGTACGGGGAATGGAGAAAATCCTTGCATAATATCCCCGCCCGTCCAAATCATGCAAATAGAAATGTTTCATCATCGAAATGTCTTACAGTATTAATCCGGGTTTGCCGCGTGTTGAGCAAATTATGCCTTTTTGCTACTGTTCCGGTTAATGGTTTTCGTTATGATATCAAAATTTTCAAACAAATTTGTTGTTTTTCGGAACGAAAAATTTAATGGGATAAATAGCAAACGGGTCTTAAGTGCCTCGGTCATGGTACGACGACAGGCTTACGACAGCAAATGTGTGTTAGTGAAATAGGTAAATTACCGTGGCCGAGGCGATACTGGAGAGCACTCTAAAAAGTTTGAATGAATAACAATGATTTTTTTTTTTGCTTAATTCATATCAATTCGTTTGATTGATGGATTTGTTGAATCGTTTATGGGAAGCTTTGCATATCGCCTTCTTTGCATTTTTTTTTACAAATCTAACCTAGCTTTAATCGGTATTATTTACTGCCAAATTGATTTGTCTTGTTCTTTTCATCTTCCCCATTCCACGCATTTCGTAACATTCAAAATAATTTTTTCCTTTTGACGCTTGTCTCTTTCAATGGAATTTCTAGTCCGCAGCTCGACACAATTGACCATATCTAGCGGAAGAGAAAAATGTTCTTTCTTATTCGATGGTGAGGACAATGATGATAATAAATATGTATGTACATATATATATGGTACTGTCTGGAAGTGTTAGTTATGGGACTTTAATTGGTAAGAGCTTATTGCCCCTTTTCCATATAGTTTGATGAAGGAGTATTCAGACCAACTGTTTAACACCGAATCCGGTAGGGAAAGGGTTCCAAAGAATCCATCTGGGGAAATTTTATCTTAATTGTGTGACTAGGAAGGGACGATGAGTTAACTAATGAACGAAGCCGCTCTCAATAGAAACATTGAAAAGCATTCCGAATAATTCAATACTGCGCAGTATTTACTTATTTCAACATCCAAGGGTTCACAAAAATCTATAAGCCATCGCTTTGTATCCTTTTCAAATCTCTAAATATTAATAAAATTACAAGTCATAGCAATTTGTTCATAATAGTTTTACAAACGCTTAAGATTCTCGAGTCATTCCAGCACATTTCCCAGTTAAATTAAGGCATTTAAGTTCTTTATTGATTCAATATTAACCCTTGTGCACGTTGAACGAACCCCCTTTGGCATCTTCTTCCAAATTCAATTTAAACGAACTTACTAGTTAGCCAAGACTCAAGTAAATTAAAACGATTTCTAGTGATGAGCGAGCTTATCTTTTTATGAAATCCATTCAAGAAATTCGACTTCGACCTCACATGAGAACTGATTAAAAAAATATATATATAAAAAATATTATTGAATAGTTTGTCCTCTGAAATAAATCTGATAAGTCTTAAGGTTTTAAAGGTACTTTTTTGCCCTCTTAAACCAATATCGAAACGAATTCCTGAATAATCAAAACCCAACATAAAATAACATCTTTCAACAAGCACATCCTTGCGTAGATTAAAATCCCCCTTAAACCAATTTCCGGCTTCCTAAATCCACATAAGCTCCTCTTCTCCAAATGAAATTAAAATTTTTACAAGCTCATTTTCCTAAGCTAACGTCTGCAACTCTTTCAAGCATAAGCTTATTAAATTAAGCATCACACACATATGAAACCGCAGGAAAGTGCAAACTCAAGCTCAAGCACAAGCCCCACCAGCACAAGCGACAACCAGGGGAAAATCCGAAACAAAAAACGAAATAAAAATAAAATCAAATAGGAAAAAAAAAGGGTCCGGCAAGGAACTTTTCAGACATTACTCGAAACATTTTGGGTCACCAGACAAAGATCGAATAGACAACAAGCACTAACTGGCTGCGTCATTTCAAACCGAATTTCAGAAGAAAAGTGTATTGAAGCTAAAAGCTAATGATGTCACTTGCAGCACTAAACGAGCCAGACAAAGACATTGCACCACCACCCCAAGAAATTTAAGTAAAAAGCTCCGAAAAATCTTATTCAACACAACATGGAACAGGACAGAGCAGAACAGAACAGAACAGAACAGAACAGACAGAGCATAACTAAACGGAACACAGCAGAGTAGAGCAAGAAGAAAGCGTAACGAAATGGATTGGAACGTCAGCAATCGCATCAAGGAGAAAAACTTTACACCGAGCAAGCAAGTCTAACAAAGATTAACTTCGATTTTATTTTATTCACTCTTTCACTCTTCCCCAAACGGGGTTTTTCTGGGGGTGCTATCGAATTTATTGACAGATCAATTTAGGCAATGTGTGAACGGTTTGTGAGCGGAACTTTTTTTTAGGGGAGGGGAGCCAGGCGGGCGGGTAGCTTAACCATGCTTAATTTAATGCGTAAAGTGCTACAATTAGTGTGAAATTCGATAGAAGAGAGTTTTAATGGGTTAAAGTCTTGGCTAATTAGTTAGTTTGTTAGTTACTTTGCAGTTAGAAGTAGGTCCTAATGGGAGTTTTACGTGCGTAAGGGTGAATATTGAATCAATGAAAACGCTTAAATGTTGTAGTTTCAGTTTTTCGGTGGGAAATTATATCGAAGGACCCCAATATCGTAGCCTTTAGAAATGCCATTATAAACAAATTGGAATGATTGGACGTTTTCGTTACATTTTAGGAAGAGGCGGATAGCGGTGATTGAAAAATTAATGTGAATCTGAAATACTGAATCTTCGGATACACACAGAAAAATATGACCACATAAAATCAATAAGATCCCCTTATTGAGCGATTTTATAGAGAAATCTTCTTAAACTATATGAACGATGTGCTTTTTCCATAGAGAAAACTCTTTGAATGCATAGAGAAAATCTTATTGAAACATTTTAATAGATATCCTCATATATTTAATGTGAATATCTCATTATTTCTATTGAAGAATATGGAAAACTTCTTGATATATTCAAATAATAAGGTGAGCATATCAATCAAACTATGTGACATTCTTATAAAAGTGACCTTTTGATAAGTTATCCTTATCGCTTTAAGAAGAAGCCTTTTTAATATAAAAAGCAAGACTTATTGATTTAAAAAAGTATATGAATTCCGTATTCATTCCATAGTTTAAAAAGACAGACCAGTTTTTTTTGCACTTACATTGATATAATCAATCTAGCAAGCTGAAATCATATCTCGCGATGGCGTAGTTGAAGTGTGCTAGACTTGTAATCTGGAAGGTCCGAGTTCGAACCCCGCCGCAGGCCAAAGAAGTTATGTAAAAATGGAGGATAAAACAGGCAAGTAAATTTCGAGGGGAAAAATACGGGGAGCAGAAAGTAGTAAGTTGGACACGAACCAATAAAAACAAGTTGCTTTCGTCGGGCCTTCCGAAACGTCACGCATAAGCTCTTTCAAGATATTCCTATAGAATCTTTTTTTTAAAATTTTTTAAGCATAAAATCTTTGGTAAAATCTTTTATTTCTCAGTTTTTCAAATAATGTAAATGTTAAATTATCTACTTTTCCCAAAAAAAAAAAAAAAAAAAAAAAACGACGCTCGCTGGAGCAGGGATCGAACCCGCCGACCTGGTTTTTTACAAGAATTCATATCAAAATGATAAGTTATCTTCTTGACTTTTCGTTCAATTTTTCGTTAAAATAAACAATAAGTTTTTCTCTATGGTTTCAATAAGACAATGTTCTTGGATAAAAACCATAGAGAAATCTTATTGTTTTTCTTCCATTTTATGTGGTATCGTTTTCTCTGTGTAGCTTTCATTAGTTACCTCATCGTCCCTTCCTCGTCCCACAATGACGATAAAACTTCCTCAGATGGATTCTTTGGAACCCTTTCTCTACCGGTTTCGGTGTTAATCAGTTGGTCTGACTACTCTTTTTTATGAACTTAATCGAAAAAGGGCAACAAGCTTTAAAAAATGGTTCTTAGACCAATCGATAGGTCCAACTGTAAGAAAAAAATGCCGTCGCATAAATAACGTCCCTCGAAAAGTGAAGTGCACGCTTGGAAATGAGAAAATTTTCGTGAAAAAAAAAAAAAAATTTATACTCGAAAGAGTACCCAGACAGATGAGAATTATTAAAGTGAAATATGTCAAAAGTCCTTGATTTGACACATTTGATGTGAAATTTATGTACTCCATGTTGTAACTGTGTTTCCTTTTCTTCGCCTTTCCCTCATCTTTGCTTTTCCCCCATCTTTGCTTTTCCCCCATCTTTACTTTTCCCCCATATTCGTTTTTTCTTTCTTTTTTTCTCTCGAATGAATTTTCAATTTCGAATGTTCTTGACGCATTGCTCGCAGAGGATGATTTTCACTTTGGAATATGCTAAAAGTGGTCGAACACAAAATGTCGAAATGTCATGTTTCGGAAGAGTTTGGCAAATAAGATTGCTAACAACGGTTGTCGTTGACACTGCTGCTGATGTCGCCCATCATACATATCCATATACATAGTAGAGGATGACTGGAGCGAGCAGCGATGTGCACGAGTAAATCAAGCGAATATTGTCAAGCATCAAGGTGTACACCCCCTACTTAGAGACATGTACAAAGTCGTATATACATATATGTATGTATATGCATCATTGGCTTCGTGATTCCAATGAATGATGGGAGTGACAATGCAATAAGAAGCAATTTTGAAATCGGAATGCTTTTGAGCGATTCGGCAAACCCAACGTCTTATGTTCATAATTTGCATGAGCAGTCGCAATCGCTTTTACTTCGAAGAAGTCATTAAATTATGTAGGTATTTAACTTCGCTCACAGGAAAATCGCAAATATTTGTAATTGTAAATCGGAAATAGTTCCGAGAAATAGTTTCATGGATTTCGTTTGAGGTATCTCATTATTTGTTTACCTTTGTAGACGCAGGCTTCGCTTTCAAACTGAGAGTTATTAATCCGGTCATGGCCTGTGGTAATCCAAAGAGTAAAGAGGAGTTTTTTAATGCATTGAATGAAAAAATATGTATGTATATTAGGGAGGACCTAGATTGTATGACGAAAATTAAAAGTCAAATTTTTTAACGGGACACCGCCTGAAAACATGATGTGAATCGAAAAACAGCGACGTGCAAAATTTCACCTCGATTGAAGGTTGTTAAAATGACCCGACTTGACCTTGAAGTTTGGGAAAATTCGCCAAAATAGATAGGAAACGGCCCATAACTCCCCAGAACTCACCCCTACGGACACAAAATGTATGACCACCCCCCTTACTTTTTTATCCCAAACATTTTTTCTGAACAAACTCACCGCCTATCTCCCCTCCTTTAGGGGGCTCCCATATAAAAATAATTTTTTAAATAAATTTTTCCCCCCGACCTAACTTGCCTCAAGGCGCCCCTATAGAAATCAAATGTATGACCGACCCCCATTTACTTTGTCCCCTAACATTTTTTCGGAACATATATTAAGGTGAATCCTTTTGTTCGACAAAAAAGGATGATAGTTCTACTAGTAAAATAAGTACCTCCTCCTATGTATTAAAATTCACAATCGACCTATGGTTTGTTCGGCATAATTCTTAAATATGGGTCATAGAGTAATGTTCTGCTAGTGTAATGGAGGGTTAACAAATCGATCCATCTTAATAATAAACATATAGGCGATAGATACGGTTGTAAGAACAAATTTCGACGCGATAATAAAATCTCCTAAAAATCAAGCCTAACTGCATAAGTATATCCGACCCCGACCCCTTTCGCGAATTCATCGTTTGTTAAATTTTTTTACGAAATTGACTTTTGGATGCAAATTTGTTGTAAAGCCTTGAACTCATCTCCTGGCAAAATATTTTTAACCTAAGCACTGTATTTATGGAGACAATGCGGAATAACTTTTACAAAGTTGTATATGCAAAGAACTGTAGAAAAAACGCTCTCCTGTAAAATTTAGTTGTAACATACGATAATTTCGTAAAAAGGGGTCGATATAAGTTCAACTATTCCATTTCATTCCTCTTAGTGGTCGGTATAACAACCAAGGACTTTTCGAATTTTTTAGACAAACCCTAGAGTGATATTACCTAAAAGCGAAGCGAGTTAGTTAGTTTGGACATCCTGGCTTTTATATTCCATGTTTGTGCTTATAATGAAAACAGGAAATTTGCAGAACTTTCTACATGAAACATGATTTGTAACAATAAAATAGGTGAGAGCGAGAGTGAATGATCGGAAGGATTACAACCAGGTGAAGCTAATATATGCCTAACTAACGAGCGCCTCTTGTCCAAACCTGAAAAAAGGTGAATACAAACCAGAATCCGCCAATGATGTTCCAAACGTGGACATTCGTAGCCGCTGTGGAGTTGAGCCAATTATTGGGAAATTGGGAGAAACAAGGCTAGGCTGGTATGGACACGTCCGGAGGACAAATTAGGACATGGAAACATCGTTGGATGGACACAATAAAATGGGACCTCGAGGCTGTGGGACAAACCTCGGATGATACAACCGACAGAACAAAATGGGACCTCGAGTCCGTAGGACTAACCTCTCATGGTACAACCGACAAAACAAATTCGAGGGACTGGTCGGGTTTTGCGGCCCCCGGATAGGATGGGATACTTGAACACCCGAAAAGAATTGCAAGAGGTTTTTAAAATAGGTGTATGCCGGATTGTATGAAACTCAGCTTCATACCCTGGAGAAGATGATAGGATAGGGTCAAGACCTACTAAATTTGTATGGAAGAGGGATAGAAATGATTAGAGTTTTGTCATGTCTATATAATCAGAAAATCTTTTCAGTTGCGCTCAATTTGCTGGTACATTTGTGCTGTTTTATAGGTTTACTTCTTATGGTAAATTTACTGAGCTTATGAAGTCACGTTTTATTTTTGACTCTAATCACTGGTATTCTAATGTCTTGTGATTTCTTGTAATCTGAGATTCCTCAGATTCTTATATTCAGAAATCTTGTAGCCTGGAAGTTTCGCAATTGTATGGTGTGATCTATATTTTTTCTAGTTTGAAAGGTCAAAATAGGCCTATTTTTAATCAATAGGTGTCGCAAAACAACTTTAACTTGCACTGTGCGCTATGTCTATCCAAAACAAATTTTTTTTACTGAGCACGTCATTCCTAGAGGATGGTTGGGCCATAAATAGACATTTCGATTGAATCGGGAACGTTGTATTTTCGCCTTAATCCCCCGACTACTTTGCGGCCTTTTATTCGCTCACAAATTTTCAAGAATTCCTCGTAAGTTATCCGATTTCAGTGTCATAAATAAATAACTAGAAGGCTGCTTCGTTGATAAATATAGACTCTTTTATTTCGTTGTTTTCTTTTCATTAAAAGGTCAAAATTAATGCGTCATCTTCTTGTTTACCGCCTCGAAAGCGAAAATTCTCAGATTACATTTAAGCCTAACAGGACTTTGTGTAATTTTTTTTTTTTTTTCGTTTGTTTTGGTCTAATATCAATATCTATTACACAAAATAAGGTCAACAGGCCAAGCAGACAGCCATGTCATGATGTATTTATTTATTTTTTTTTTTCTTTTCGTTTTTTGTTTCTTGATTTGACAAGATAAGACCATCAAAGGAACGTGATAATATCCTTAAAAAGCACAAAGGACGGACGTGTTCAGCTGTTGAACATAAATATCTGTCTTCTGTGTATTGAAACTTTTGAGCTATTCTAAGCCTTTTGTTCAATTTTGATTTATGAAAAAAAAAAAAAAAATCATTATTTAATTAAAATCTCCGTATGCCTCAAATCGTTTAGGATCTCGGACCTTTTTGCTCATGCGAATAAAAGAAAAATTCAACAAAGCAACACGAGCAGAAACACAAGACACAACAACAATATTCAGTAGGTCACAATAATTACTGGCGGTAGGTGAAAGGTGAAAGTAAAGGAAAAATAAAGCCAAAAAAGAAAGGAAAAAAAATATCACCGTAAGTCCAAAGACACGCCGGAAATATAAGGGAAAAGTGTTTAAGTAAATTTTAATTTTTAATAAAGTTTTCAAAACGGATTTTTAACGCCGTGACGCGCGACGTCCCTTTTCAAAGTAAACGGCTCACGATGGAATTCCCCAAAGCGCGTAACTACGTTACTTCAGTTTTGGCAACCGGAAAAGTTGAATTTCTATGAGCTGACGTGCCGCAACGTGCCGAGCCGAGCCGCGTCGCGTCGTGTCGAGGAACTTTTGGAACGAGCGCGCTACGCCCGAAAGCCCCCAAAGCACATCCAGCCGAAGCCGCAAAGAAATCACCTCTTTAAAGCCCAATACTCTTTTACGCTTTGTTGTTTTGTTCCTTCGGTTGGGTTTTCTCTTTTCCTTCCTCCATTTTTTTCTTCCTCCATTTTTTCTTCTCCATTTTTTCTTTCCTCCGTTTGCTTTTCTTTTCCTTTGCTTTTTTTCTGTCTTTCCATGGAAATTTCTCTCCCTCCCATGCAGTCATTTTAGATTCATATCTGGCATTCTTTTTTTCTATTATTATTTTTTTTGTTCCTTTTATTTTTCCCGCATTTTTTATTCATCCTTCTTCCTTGTCAGTGACCAGATGGCGCTGGTGTATTAAAGGTTACGCTAAAGCGCCATTCTGCGGCATTGCGCGTATGCTGCGGCAGTTGGTGGTCATTTCCTAATTACAAATCAACCAAAATGAGAATAAAATTAAGACTTTTCTTTTCCCTCCCATTTCAACCTCTAAATCCACGGCTTCTTTTTCTTTTTCTTCCTCTTCCACGTTATTACGGAAAATCTAAATTACTTGAAAAAAAATCTTGACGCTCGAAAATTATACAAAAATAACTTGTTTTTTTTTCTTCTCAAATGTCACCCTACGTTCATAATTAACATTTTTTTTTTTCTTTGGTCATTACTCTTGCCTCGCCTCGGCTTGCCTTGCTTTTTTCTACTTCGCCTTATATTACTTTTTAACGTGAATTTTTTTTTTGCCTCTAAGTGGCACGGAAACGTATATCCGAATTGTAATTGGACAAGAAAACTTTTAAACGAAACTGAGGATTAATTTAATAATTAATTGGCTCCACTGTGCCTGCAGGATCTGTGTAGATGGTGGAATGTATTAATTTTATATTAAAAATCAATTTAGCCATTAGATTCCACCGTAATATATTCATAATGTACATACATAGTTTTTTTTTAATTTTTTAATGTTCTCAAGAATCTCTTGTAAATGTCTTCTCAATCGGTAACACTGGGGTTAAATATGAGTCAAAGGAATAAATTGGATTAAAAAAACTTCATGATTTTTCTGTCATATCTGGCTATAAAAAATCGAGCATTGACATGGTAAAGACAGCGATAGGGTTTCTTACCTTGCCTCTGTTTTCATCGGTTCCGTCTAGGTTTTCAAACTTAATGTCTTTCAATTGTTTTTCGCCAGTTTTGAAATGGAACTCCTCTGTAATGGTTCCGTCTAGCTTTCCAAACTTACACCTCTATTCTGAACATAATTTCAAGTGATCTTTTCCCCCAGTTTCAATAGGGGGATTCACAAAGGCGTGTTAAATACGTTGGAAAGTAGGAAAGTCGGAAAATTGCGACTTCTTAAAAAAATTTTTTACGTTTTTTGCACCTTGCACAGCTTTTTAAGCAGATAAAGTTTTCCGATTTTCCGACTTTACTATTTTCCAACGCCTTTGTGAATACCCCTAATACAAATTTCTATTGAAACTGGTGGAAAATCTCACGTGAAATATTATTCAGAATATAGGGGTGTTAATGTCTTTCAATTGTTTTTCGCCAGCTTCGAAATGGATCTCTGTAATGGTGGCCACCAAGAGTTTAGCTCGTTATTGAAAAGTGTCCTCTCATGGGCTATCGATTTGTACAAAAAATCATCCAAAATTCCTCTAGTTTTGTTCGGTTCGATGAGGAGCTGCTCTCTACAGATAGTTTCCACACTCGTAGAATATACTAGCGAGCGCAGCGATTGAAAGCCTGAACCTCTGACCAATTGGACCTAGAATATAAAACCCAGTGCTTGCGGGTATTTTCAAGTACCTCACTTAATTGTTCTTTAGACATTAGAAAAAGAAAGTAGTTCTAAAAAGTCTCTCAAAGTGGGAAATTTTCATAAATTGGCAGCTTGGATAGAGTACCAATATCTTAGCAGAATGTTTCTGTACGGAACGTGGACTGTTGTGCCATACCCTTTGGCTTACCGGAGGAATTCTATCACTCCTGTGCGTTGCTTCGATTCTTTCTATTCTTCCTGCCCTCCATTCAGTCTCCATTTTGATCTCTCTTCTTAAGGCTATTTTCTGGATCAATGTAGGGATGTAGGCTAAGATGTATAGGGAGGTTCTTTTTTTCTTCCAAGCAAAATCTACACAGTTCATTATCTACTTGACAGTACATCAGTTCCTCATAAAATATGCTTTTTAGTACTTTTTTGTATGTGAAATGGGCCCTACTCAGATGTGAAGTAAATACTTACCTATAAAGGGAAAGTGAGTCAATAAGCTGCAACCTTTTAAAATGTGGGGGAGAGAGAGAGCTGCCTTCAAATTCTACAAAATCTGCCAATATTTATACACTTTTAGATTCGATGAACACGTTCCCTATGCATACAACTGTTCATGCATTTACTTTGAAAAAGGAAAAAAGTCAGATGCAACCCTGCGCGCTCGATTACTTTCCAACTCAATATAAACCAAAGTAGTAAATATACTTCCAAGTATTTTTTGCTTCTTTTTAGCTTGTGCCTTATATTGATTCTTTACTTCTTAAATGAAGAAGAATTTCGATCACATCAATATTCAGAGCACAACCTTTGATTGACCATTAAAACCTATTGTTAATTTGACACATCTGTCGCACATATATCGTATACATATGTAGCTTTCAATTAACTTGAAGTTCCGGTAGCTTAAGACTTTTATTGCCTCGTTATTTGGTGATAATGTTATTTTGATTGGACTAGACGTATTAACCACCTTGAGATGTTTTACTATTTCTGGGAGTATGAAGGAGATGATGATGATATGGGTGTGGGTAGGACAGAATGTCTCATGGCAATCAGGCAATTTCGTCCAATTTGCTATGACGGGAAGAGATGAAAGGTGAAATGGAAAAGAGGCAAAAGGGGCGTTGAGCTCTCTTAGAACTTCCTGATTTGTTTGAGGTAATTTAGATGTTCCGTGAGTGGTAGAGAAATCTTATATGTCCTGTTATTAAGCCCACAATATTCTGCAGGTAAGTCCTCTTCATATGAAGGAGGAAGTCTGAGATTTTCTCCTTTGGGTCTTTAACAAAGAACTTGGCTGCTCTGCAGGTCAAAATGCTTAAAAGTCTCTCCTTGTGGGCATAGAAAACGATCCAGCGCTTTAAACTTTCAAAAATGGGAGCTATCATTGTCCAGGTCCCATTGGTATTACCTCTGATCCCTGGTTTGCCAATTCATCTGCTCTCTGATTTCCTGGGATATGTCCCGGGACCCATATAAGTAAGACTTTATTAAAGCATGCGAAAAAATTTAGTCTATTATTGCATTCTCTGGTTATACTGGAAATTTTGATCGGGTTTTCTAGGGCTCTAAGTATCTACAGCTTGACTGCCACGATAGATTCTCACTACTTATCACGATCCAGTTTTCTATATTTAGGATAGCAAAAATCTCCGTTTAGAAAACAGAATCCATTTGATCCATGGATAAAGAAAGCCTCCAATTTTCATCAAGATACCATACCCGGACAGAAACCTTTTATTGGATCGAGATCCATTGGGGTAGAAAATTTCTGAGCAATGAGGGGAATAGTTCTTAAAAGGATTTCTCAACTGAAGGGATGGCAATTATCGATGTGGTATTATGATGATGTGAAATCAGGATTTCTGAGAGAGCAAAATGGGTTTAATGGGTCGATTTTTCATTAGAACGCACCATGGGATCTCATGGTTTTTTTTTTTTTTTTTTTTTTTTTTTTTTTTTGCAATTTCATAGAAAACTCATTTTTCCCAAAGAAGATATCCTGGCCAGGTCCGTAGAGAGGAATTTCTAGCCAAATTTTTTCTTTGAGTTTTTTTTTTCTCAGTATTCGGTAGCAATTAATATAGGCCCAGTTCGACTCCTAATTCCTCCATGCATGTCCGCTTCAGATATTTCGAATAAATAACTATTGCACTTCCACACTTTTGCTAATCTTTATTTCCTCCTACCATTGTTTAATTGCCGCCGTAACTGCATGATGGCCAATTTCCTAAACTACCATCGAATCCATATGCATTTCATAGCCCTTAACGTTTTTAGTATTCCCACGCTTGTACATACACCCCCCGACTACAGCGACCGTCGTCGTCGTCGTCGTCTCCTGTTTTACATGCGACTAGCAAAAATGATAACATTAAATTCAAGCTGCATTTTATGGCGATACTGAATAACTTTTCCGTCTATCCATAAAAAACACTTGTGCCGGACACAAAATTACGGTCTACACACACACACACACACACACACTGCGTCCGTTCGACATTGTAATGCCTTTTGTTCAGATTTTTAGTGAACAACACTTGCTCCGTTGGCCCCCAACCGCTCGCCCAAGCTTTTTCGGACATCATTGTGCGTTGTGTGCGTTAAAGTTAGTCCGTAGTTCGGACGCAACATTCGGCACGTTTCGATACCACCACCACCTGCCTTATCCATTCATACGGCCCTCTTCCTACCTTTCTACCTATCTATCTATCTATCCAACTATCCAGCTACCAGCTTACCAGTGGGTGGGTGGTTGGCTATCATGATGATTGGTATATTCCCTGTATAAGTATCTGGGTTTATAGGTATAATATTCAGATTACGTTATTCTTGTTTCTCATCCGATATTTTGATCCCGGATAACATGAGTTAAAAAATATGTGTGTTCGGTATTATTTTCGTTCGATGGAAGAGAGTTGTGGCCGGTGTTGTGTAGCTTCGTCGTAATTCACCAGAGAATTTATCACTTTCGAGAGTATACTTGACTTTTCTAATAATAATTTTTGAACAAGATGTTAAAAGAGAACGTAAATCTCAAGCAACGATGAGAAACTTTGGTGATGGAAACTTTTTATTGTTATTTAGCTTGGATTTTTTGTTTTCATAAAAATGTAAATTAAGTTCTTAAAAAGTTAACTTTCTTTCAATTTGTTTTTATTTTCTTTATTTATTTTACTTTTTTTTTTCTTTTTGAGTAGAACACATTCTGTTGCTAATAGAGACAATCCAATCATTCGTCCTCACTTTTATTCAAATCATCAGGGTTTTCTTTCGATTTGAACGGACTTTGAGACGCCATCAAAGGAAGTCAATTTTAAGAAAAACACTTAAATGGTGTCTAATTTTGATTAAGGAAATGATAAGGAGAATTTGGTAATAGATCTCAGTTCATTTGAAAAGAAGGACCATCTCTCTTATTACACGAATGATTTTGGTATTTTTACACGTTCTTATATAAGTACTATATGGTGTTTCCTTATGAGTGGACACTTATTGATTAGTTCTCTATTGGGAGGATGTGTTTCGAATATCACTAGAAAGCTTTGTACGTTTAAGCTTCCTCAAGTGGCCTAGAGCGTCACTCATTTGGGATTTTCAACCTGTTGCCATTGAAAGAAAGAATCTGCTGTCTTAAAAGAACCTTAGAGCAATATTGGAGATCTGTGGTGGTGACATGGGCGTTTGTATAAGGTATATCAATATGGTGTGATTGTTTTCCCGGGAATCGAAAAAGAGCACAAATAAAACATATGTGGCGATTTTGACAGCTGATTTGAGTGATGCCACCCTTTTGATACTAGCGAATAGTTTTTGCTTTAGGTTTTTTTCAAGAGGAGCTACATTTTTAATAATTTAAAACTTAAAGAAAAATAATTAAGTCTAAGACAAATCATAAAAACAATCGAACGCTTTATTCTTTCGTAAAGTGCACCTCAAAAGACCTAAATATGTGCTGTTTAATCGAAAAAAAAACAACCATTTTCCCTACCAAGTTACTATGAGAATTTGAATTACCCCTTTTTAAAGGAAAGTGGAAGCTAATCACACTTTTTAGGGAATTGAATAACCTTTCTCTGAGAAAGGGAAACCAATCACATACCTATATATATATATATATATAGGAGCTTAGAAAATACATAATATCGACATCACATCTATTAAACATCACTATCTCTACCGAAAAATTTGATGTCTGACTCTTTAACAGTTTATCTAAGTACACTGAGAGAACGTAGCCATGATCTTTTTTTTTAAAGGGCGCATTGTTATTCACAGTCCTTTTGATTTTTGAGCAGAACAGAAATTTCAAAAGAAAAATGGTTGAGTCAACAACATTTTTGGTTGATTTGAAAGGAAATATGTTGCATTACATTTCTTTACATTTGGTATACAGTGGGGTCTCGTTATAAGTCGCCTCGTTATACGTCGATTCGCACTTACGTCACGTATCAATTAACACCGTGGTTCGCTATACGTCGCAAATGATTCGCAGTTACGTCTAAAAGTTTGGGGGAACATTTTTTTCGTCTTTTACGCCCTTAAGTGCCATCTCCAATGACGCGTCAGGTGCGTACCGTCAATTGAGGCAAACACATGCAAGCATATGGAAGCAGCTCAAATCAATTGCGTTGTTGTGGACGCAGCGTAAAACGTTCTGCATCCGACGAATAATTGGAAATCAGACATTAGAGCAGTGATGCCAGTTATAGGGAATTTTCATTTTATTGACTTTAATAAAATTTGTGTATCAATTTTTGAGCTTTGAGGAACCAATTAGAAATTATTTCATACAATCATATGAAGAAAACTGATTCGTTATAAGTCGATTCGCTATACGTCGATTTTTTAGGAACGAGAAACGACTTATAACGAGACCCCACTGTAATTCTCATTTGCTTTATAAAATAGAACATATAAGATATTTATTCATCTAAGAACTTTTTAAGCATTGCGAAAGCAGTCACGACAACGGAGTGACAAAATCGTATGAAGTCCATCCAATGGCTATTTTTGGGGTTTGAACTTGAAATAATTTTGTTTGAATGTTATTTCTTTTGTAGGTATTTTAGTTAATTTTTTTAACTTAATAAATTATCTTTTCTTTATTAATTAAACCTGAAAAATTGTTGATTCAAAGGGAAAAATCTTTTTTTTTTTTAAATAAGAAAAATCGTTAAAATTAAAAATATTCCTTATTGAAGTCGTTTTGTATGTTTTTCCTTTAGAAATATCCAATTTTCTGGTTGATTTTTTTCTCGGTGTATTTGTTATCTAAGCAGAGTTCGCATTATCCCTGAGCTTACGTTTCAAAGCCAAAGGACATCCTTTAACAAAATATAAAACATCTTCAAAATATATTGTATTCCTGGATACTCCAAGCATCATGTACATGCGCACTTTTTTTCGGATGCCAACGCAGCCATTCATCACCCAATCGCATATCATAAATTTCTATCCAAATTTCCTTCCGCTCGCTGCTGCAACATCATCGAATGTATGCATACATAAGCTTGTATGGATTTACAACAATAACAACAACAAAAACAACAGGAATAACAACAACAAAACAAACGAAAAACCCAGAAAAATTGTATCCAATTTATTCCGAATCCTTGGCAATATAACATAAGTGCTTCTGGTCCTGCAGCTGCCTGCATCCAAATGTCGACCATTTATGTGAACGGGTGTGCGTGCGTGTGTGTGTGCGCATGTTGCTGCATACTCAACGTCGTACTTCGTGACAAAATGCACAATTTACAATTCACTGCACAATTACAATGGGAACAGCATTGGACATTGGTTTTTGCCTTTCAATGTTCACTCAAATAATTTTTTGTTTGCAAATTTAAATCCGCCTCTCATCTCTCTTCGTTCGGTACAAGAACAACAACATGTGTTATGTTTAAGACGTGATGAGACAGCAGACATCCATAAATATTGTTTATTCAATCGTACACGAACAGCTCGTGACTTCAAGTGGTTGTGCTCCTCGTGCTCCCACTGCAGGTCCTCGCTCCTGCTTTTGCTTCTGCTCTCGCTCCAGCTCCTCGCTTCTGCTCTCGCTCATGGACATCCTGTTCTCTCGTCCTCAACGCAGATGAATCAAATGGAACAATATTGTTTTGTGGGAGGAAAAAAATGGAAGGAAAAACTAAAATAATTGACAAAGGAAAGAGGGAGTAAGTTCATCAGAAAAAAAACAACACTTTTTTTCAAGTATTATCGACAAAATCGTTTATTCTTGGTGGACGATTTTTTAGTGTTTGGTGATTGATTTTAAAGCCATAAATACGGAGTGAAAAGCGTTATTAAGCTGGCCTTAAACGGGTTTCTTACGTTCTTCTGGTTCAGTTTGGTACCGAAAAGCCAACGAAGAGAAGTTATGGGTAGAGAAGTGGCGGCTTTTAAGTAACTATTTTCCGTCAATTTGAGAGTTTTTAAGGTAGAATTCTATATATTTTTTCTAAGTTTTCCCATGTCCATAACAGTTTCAACTGTTTTTCGCGATCTTTCAAAAAATTTTTGATCATTATTTGTTCCATTTTGGCAATTTTTGGATTCATTCCGTTCATTTTGGAATATTTTTGACAATTTTTGGCTAGTTTGAGCTATTTTTGAAATCTATTTTAAACAAAAACTCATTTCAAATCAACGGGAACACCGAAAAAATGGACTCACCGATGAAGAGATTCAAAAATTTTCAGATACCGCATTTTGTATTGCATTTGCTTGGCTATAACACCCTTAATCTCTAGACTTTAGAGAAGGTAAAAAGTTATTTATCACCTAGGTTCGGACTAGTGATGGTAAAATCAACCAGCTACATTTACAGAGTTTTCACATCTCAAGGAAATCTTGATTTTCTGTTTAACCCTTTATCGCATCCCATATATGGTTTCTTTTAAAAAAGATCGAAACATATTTAGATACTTTGTGATGAAAAACGGCAAATAATTGTCTCTGAAGCCTTAATAATACAAAATACTGCAAACAACAATTTTTTCTGACCAATTTTTTAATATATTAGGTGTAGTAAAAAGAAATCCATTATTTTTCCAATAGATGGTGTTATTTATCTGCATCTCGCGTTGTATAAGTCCGATCGTGTTCCGCTAGGGGGCTATTAGAAAGATGACAGTTCCTACTAAAAAGGCTTTTTTGACACTTTTTTGATTAATTTGAATTCAGTTTTGTTTGAGAGCTTGTCAAAGATGGACATCAGCAAAGAGAAAATTCGCTACATTTTACAGTTTTTCTTCGATAAGGGAGAAAACGCAAGCCAGGCGGCTGAAAATGTGAATAGCGTTTATGGACCTGATACTGTAACAGCCAATCATGCGCAATTTTGGTTTCGTCGATTCCGTTCCGGTAACTTCGATGTCAAGGATGCACCACACACTGGAAGGCCAATTGTCGAAAATGTCGATAAAATCATGGAAATTATCGAGTCCGACCATCATGTTAGCACTGTTTCGATTGCAAAAGAGCTAAAGATTGCACAAAAAACCGTTTGGAACCATTTGAATAAGGCTGGATACACAAAGAAGCTCGATGTATGGCTGCCACACGAGTTAACGCAAAAAAACCTCATAAGAATTTCCTCTGAAATTTTAACCCGGAGCCAATTTTTTAATATACCATGCAGTAAGGGTTAATAAATCCTATTACAGTGAAAAAAAATTTTTCCGCATATTTAATATAAGGACTGTCCCAGAAATAACTGTCCTTTTGTTTTTAGGCTATTTATAAAAAAGTGTTAGCTCTATAGCAACATATTTGGTACCTAAATAAGTATAAATATTGCAAATTTAAAAAAAAATACTATTGGTAAAATAAAGAGCTACTGAAAAGATGTCGTCTCAACAAGAAGAAAGCGGAAAGCAATTATTTACAAACACCTGGAAAATCCAAACACCACGTACAAAAAGATCGCTAAGGAAGTTGGCGTGTGCGAAAAAACTGTCGGTAGGCTGTTTACTCAGAATCCAGGCACTTCGGTTCGTGATATGGCAGCAAAAGCGGGAACATCGAAGTCAAGTGTTCAACGGATTATAAAAAATTTACAACCTAAGGAGCTATAAAGTACAAAAAGTACCTGATAGGTCAGAAGAAAAGGACGCCGAAGCCAAGAGGAGGGCTCTAAAACTGTATCGCGATTACCTGCCCAAATTTGATGGCGTGATCATGGACGATGAAACGTAATTGCAAAGCGGATTTCAAGCAGTTACCTGTAACACGGATATTATACTGCGGTTAGAAGGGGTGGAACATCCTCTAAATTTACCACCGAAAAACATACCAAATTTCCAAAGAAATACATGGTGTGGCAGGCCATTTGCAAATGTGGCCTTCGAAGTAAGGAATTTGTGACGTAATCGCACAATCAACACCGAATTTTACATCAGAGAGTGTCTGGACCGGCGTTTGCTGCCTTTTATACGTCAACACCAAGGTTCAGTACTATTTTGGCCTGACCTAGCAACATCTCACTACGCCCAGAGAACGATGGATTGGTACCAAGCCAATAATGTCACTGTGGTACCAAGAGAAGCAAATCCTCCGAATTGCCCCGAACTTCGTCCAATCGGAAAATATTGGGCTTTAATGAAAAGGAACCTTAAGACCACCAAACAGACTGCGAATAACATCGAAATATTTCGACATAAATGGCGTCGGGCATACACTAAGGTGAACGAAAGGTCGGTAAAAAACCTAATAGAGGACCTTAATAAAAAAGTGTATTATTTTTTTTAAGTGTATTTTTTTTAGTGTAATTAAATTTTTTATTTATTTTGTAATGTTCATTTAATAACAAACTGAAAGAATTTTTAAAAAAACATCATCGGCTTTTTGGCAATAAAAAAAAAACAAAAGGACAGTTATTTCTGGGACAGTCTTTACTTATTATGCTGCAAAGGCTTAAATAATAAAACTCACTTCAAATTTTTGAATCCTGATTTCTTCCGAAAGCATTTGCCCTAAAGAAAAAAAAAAAAGAAAAAAAAATGGAATTTTTCTGACGGCTCTGAAGGAGGAAGATACTCCAAAATTCTACCGATATTTAGATCCAGCTTCCTTAATCAATCTGGTCTCTAGTGTTTTGCCTTCACATTTAACGACACTCAAAGGAGCCCTAAAAAAAAACCTCACAGGACCGAGATTTTTGCATGCAGACCTACCTTCCCTTTTTTTTATAGCCAGCGTAAGTGGGGGGTATATTAGTTTTGTTCGAATCTTATAACAGCTAGAAATTAGATCCGTAGCTATAGACAAATATATATTAGGTGTAGTAAAAAGAAATCCATTATTTTTCCAATAGATAGCGTTATTTATCTGCATCTCGCGTTGTATAAGTCCGATCGTGTTCCGCTAGGGGGCATTAGAAAGATGACAATTCCTACTAAAAAAAGCTTTTTTGACACTTTGTTGATTGATTGATTCAGTTTTGTTTGAGAGCTTGTCAAAGATGGACATCAGCAAAGAGAAAATTCGCTACATTTTACAGTTTTTCTTCGATAAGGGAGAAAACGCAAGCCAGGCGGCTGAAAATGTGAATAGCGTTTATGGACCTGATACTGTAACAGCCAATCATGCGCAATTTTGGTTTCGTCGATTCCGTTCCGGTAACTTCGATGTCAAGGATGCACCACGCACTGGAAGGCCAATTGTCGAAAATGTCCATAAAATCATGGAAATTATCGAGTCCGACCGTCATGTTAGCACTGTTTTCGATTGCAAAAGAGCTAAAGATTGCACAAAAAACCGTTTGGAACCATTTGAATAAGGCTGGATACACAAAGAAGCTCGATGTATGGGTGCCACACGAGTTAACGCAAAAAAACCTCATAGACCGAATTTCCATCTGCGAATCGCTGCTGAACCGCAACAAAATCGACCCATTTCTGAAGCGGTTGGTGACTGGTGATGAAAAGTGGGTCACTTACGACAACGTCAAGCGAAAACGGTCGAGGTCGAAACACGGTGAACCGGCGGAAACGGTGGCCAAGCCAGGATTGACGGCCAGGAAGGTTTTGCTGTGTGTTTGGTGGGATTGGCAGGGAATTATCTACTATGAGCTGCTCCCATACGGCAAAACTCTTAACTCGGAACTCTACTGTCAACAATTGGACCGTCTGAAGGAAGCAATCGCCCATAAGCGGCCAGCTTTGGCCAATAGGAGAGGAATTGTGTTCCATCAGGACAACGCCAGGCCACACACATCGATAGTGACTCGCCAGAAGCTCCGGGAGTTTGGTTGGGAGGTTCTTCTGCATCCACCTTATAGTCCGGACCTGGCACCATGTGATTACCATCTGTTCCTGTCCATGGCGAACAATTTTGCTGGTGAAACATTCGCTTCAAGAGAGGCTTCTGAAATTCGACTGTCTCATTTTTTTGCTAATAGGAACGAGGGCTTCTATGAGAGAGGCATAATGAAATTACCTTTAAAATGGCAACAAGTTATCGAACAAAACGGCGCATATTTGACCTAAATCGGGTCATTCTAACTATCTTAAATAAAGCCCTCAATTTAATGCAAAAATAATGGATTTCTTTTTACTACACCTAATATATTCTTTATCAGGATCGAGAACTGAATCGATTTAGACATGTCCGTCCGTCTTCCCGTCAGTCTTTGGCCGGATCTCGTTCCAGAAAGCTGGATCAATCAGGTCAAAATTTGGTATGTTGGGCCCCAAGTACGATCCTTAACGGGGGATATCCACCCACAGATTGCAATTTTTCGTAACTTCCGAAATAAAAAGTCTAGAAGCTTCAAATTCGAAACATTGGTTGACCAAGACGAATAAAAGATGTAGGCGAACACTTTATGTGGTCCGCCCACTGCCACGCCTACAAATGGAGATTTTTCTAAATCCCGTACGGAAAGGCATCAATCAGCATCCAGTGCTGTACTAAAACCTAAATTAGACTAGTTAAGTTTAAACTTATCTAATAATAATATAAATAAATAAATTAGAGTGCATCAATATGAAGGTCGGGCTTGACCGACTATAGCTTTCTTACTTGCTTTTACTTATTTTCAATGTAGATTTGTCCGCCCTTTCTGTAATTTCTTTTTTCGAACTTTTAATCAATAATTTTTGCTTTATTTTCCGTTTCAAAGCCGCACAACGTTTGGTGTATGTCGGGAACGGTCGATATAATGTAAATTTGCTTTAATAATAGTTTTTGGTAAATGAGTCTCGGTATATAGCAGCAGATCGGACGCTTATGTACATACATATAACATTGACGCCATACTGACTGCGCGTCCTTTATTATTATTATTTTTTTTTTCGTTTTTTGCTTTTTTTGCTCTTTTATATTTTCCTGGTGAAATTTTTATTCGGGCTTTCCGAAAAATCCACAGGCACACATACACGTCTGGACGACTAAAGGGGGCAAAAGGATGTGTGCCTGGATTAGTTGGTATAATTGTGTGAATGTTTGAAAGTGTGTGTCGCCGAGCTGGAAGCAGAAAATAACCTTTAATTAATGAAAAACGTTGAACTCTCACACAATTCTGCGGTTTCTTTTTCCGCTTTCTTTTCCTCTATTGGCACATATAAATGAAAGCAAATTTATCTGTGGCTGAAAGCGAAACGAGGGCAATAGGATGTGGTAGATACATACATATATCCTTTTTTCATTTTCTTCCTTTAATCGAAATTCGGAGAAATTTTAGTTTTCGTATTAAATCTTATTAAAGATTTATTTTTTTCTTTTAAGGACATTAATTTTTGATTAAATCTTATGGGTTGGTGAGTTTCCTTTTCTTAACATTACTGCCTCAATGAGAGGTTTTCCCTCTTAAAAGCAGTTAAGATTTAGCCTTTTTAAATTCAAATATTCTGAAGTTATTTCGATATTGGAGTTCACGGAGATGTGACAGAATCTGCAAAATCGTCGAGAACTAAAATTTTTCCAAACATCATGACGATTTAAGTAGTTTCAACCCAGTTTTCCCTTTCTCAAGATGAGGCTATATGTACCTATAGTTTCGATATATGTATAATCATTAAGTAGAAATGCTGCGAAAGTGGTTGTAAGGGTCAGTGAACTTAAAATGGTGCCTTTCTCCAGGCAATACTGTATTCCTCAAGGGGGTCTTCTTATTGAAAACCCGTTTTTTGGACCCTTTTTAAAAAAATTCTTATTTGAAAACGCAAAGAATAATTGAAAACTTTTTTTATTTATTGTATTACAAAATGTTCAAAGTAAATAAAAAAAATTTTTTTTGCCTCGATACGTGGGCTGTTCAAAAAGTAATGAGACTTCAAAGTTGGTGGTGAAAAAAAAGGTGTCGTCACGGCGGCCACGATTCCGGGTCTCCGGAGCATCCGAAATGGAAAAAAAAACGGGGTTATAATCAGAATAGATGTAATTCTCGGGTGAACCTCAAGCTTAATTTTGTGATTTTTTTTGACAAAATGGCGGCCATTCAAAAAAAAAATTTCAATTTCGGGCTTTTTTTATCGTAGTTTAGTGTAAAAAAAAAAAAATATAAAAAATTTATTTAAAATTATGGTCGAGGTTCAACCGAGAATGTTGACAATTCTGCGTCGATTCCACTTTGTTTCATTAAAAACCGGTTCAGTTGAACTGGAGATATCATGGCCGCCAGTTCGAAAAACGTGGTTTCGAGATAAACGCGTTTAAAGTTTGAAGCAACGCAAAAATTACTCGTTTTAGCGCAGATCTTGCTCGACAAAGAAGGCTATATCCTCTAAAATATTTCGAATTTCAAAAAATCCTTTTAGGGGCATATTCACAACTACCCAAGCTATAAATAAATGCAAAAAAAAAAGTCGAAAAAAAAGTTGCTCAATGAGAAGACCCCCTTAAGATTATTTTTTGCTTAGTTTGTGCTGAAAAGGGGCAGAAGCAAAAATTATTTGCGGATATGTGGTCCATTTAAACTCATTCCTTTCAGACCTAATTTTCTTAAGATCCCTTTTTCTTTGTCGACTTATTTGGTGGTGAATTTATCAAGTTAAAAATCATGTATGTTAGGCATTCATTCCTTTAAAAATCAGTGTCTTGTTTGACCCAAGACTATACAATTAAGCCTAATAGTTCATTATAATTCTAATTCAAATAAAACCTCGATAGCCCGGACTTCTATAAGAGGTTCATTTTTCTCTGTCTCGAATCCATTTGTGTTGGCAATGGTTTCTAAACTCTCGAAGTCTCCATTAAAGTCAAAGAAATTCTTTGCATAACACTGGTCCAACACATAAAATGTAAATAAAATTTTGACTACGGTTCCTGAAAGTGCTTTATAAATGCAACAAATCCTTATCTTTGGTTTTTCTGTATTGGGAACGAGTCAATTTGAAATCGATTTTGAAAACTAAGGCCGATAATTAAGTTGCGCATCCTTTTTGCCTTTACTTATGGTTGTGTCTCGTTTATCGTTCAATATTTTGTTTTCCTGTCTATAACAAGGTTTTACCCTTAAACATGGAGAAAATAACTTAAGTCATAACTGACCCGAACAACACCATTTAGTTGATAAAAACAGCGAAAAACTCAAAAAATTTTAAATTTTCTTCTTGCCTTACAGGTACTAAACTCTTGTCCGAAAATTCCACGTCTTTGGTCGCTTGAAGTTGAATGGTTACAAGATGAATTGTGACGACATCGCGAGGCTGTCAAAGTTATTCATAATCTTGATCGCTACTAGCACAGAGTTATCTTAGCACAAACCTATACATGTTAGAATGATCACAGTCAGCAAAGATGATCCATTATATGGTCCATGGCGTACGATGAACTTCGTCCAGAAGGGGTAAGTGAATTTTTTTGTAAGCTACTTCTTTTTTTGTAGTCCGTTGCTCTCTCCCATCATCTACCAGTATTTGGTTTTGTCGAATTGCCTCCAGTTTTTTTTTAAATCGATCTCAAAAAGTTTGGCCGAGAATTAAGTTTCCCATTTACCTATGGCCATATCTGGTAAATCGTTCAATATTGTACTTTCCCATCTATAGCAAAGTTAAAGACCTACACTGAGCGAACGTAACCATGATTTTTTTAAAAGGGCGCATTGTTATTCACAGTCCTTTTGATTTTCGAGCAGAACAAAAATTTCAAAAGGAAAATTGTTGAGTCAACAACATTTTTGGTTGAATTAAAAGGAAATATGTTTAATTACATTTCTTTTCGTTCGGTATAATTCTCATTTGTTTTATAAAATAAGACATATAAGATATGTATTCATCTTAGAACTATTTTAAGCATTGCGAAAGCAGTCACCAAAACGGAGTGACGAAATCCGATGAAGTCCATCCGATGGCTATTTTTTGGGTCATGTTCAGCAGAGTGCTCTATGGCCATTTGCTTTGAACGTTAATTAAATTTTTTTTGGCATTTCTTCTTGTATATGTATTTTTTTGGAATTTTTTTAAAAAATATCTTGTCATTTCAACTATGTCCGTGGTTGGTTCAACAATTTAAATTTAAATCCATTTTTAAAAATTATCATTTCAATTCAACCTGAAGTATGGTTGATTCAAAAGGAAAATTTTTAATTTTTTCAACAAGAAAAATTGTTAAAATTAAAAATATTCCTTGTTGAAGCCGTTTTGTATGTTTTTCCTTTTGATTTAACCAGTTTTCTGGTTGATTTTTTTCTCAGTGTAGACTTGAAAAAACAAATTAGTACTAACTGATACGTAACAACTCCATTTAGTAGGAAAAATCATAAAAAATTAGAAAAATGTAATAATTTTTTCGTAGTTTTACGACATTCTGCCAAAATGGTAGGATTTTTTCAAGACAGTTTTAATTAAAATGGAGAAAAATTAAACCGGACAATTTATTTCAACACACCAACTATTTTCGAGCGCTCATTGATATCGTTTTCGTGCTGAAAAGTTGAAAACTTTCACCTGAAAAAAAATTAAACTAAAACAGCCTTTAAATATGCTTCAATTTTTTTCCCCTCGGATGATTCAGAGTCATACCATTCCTTGCTCATCACATTGTTATGATGATTCGAGTTCTGAAAGCTTGATTTTATATTATTTTTTATGTTATAAAAGCGATTACGTAAAACATTTTCTGATCTGGAGAATTTCTCGGAAGTGTCATTCTCAGTTGTTTTTCCAATGTTCGAACAACATATTCCATTCAACCTCTCAATATATCGCAACATATTTCATTTTCATTTCATTTTTATTTCACTTATGTTTAATCCTAGTACAAAAAAGAAAAGTTCTTATGGGCTGTACTAGTCAATACAAGAGTAATTTAGAATCTTAAAGACAAATATATGTATATGTGTATGTCAGACATGGCCTGCACAGACATCCCAGTCTACATTGTTTAAAAAAGGCAATCAATTATAATGAAGTAAATTCTAACTAAAATCCATTTCATAACAACGAAATTCTGAGAAAATGTTGTGAGTGTGTTTGGATTATAATGTTGAAACCTTTAACGCTCAACAGAACCTGATAAATATAACTTCAAAGAATTTTCGATAACCTTTTAATGATAATATTGCGATCCAGAGGCCAAATGAAATGTTAATTTATATTAAATTTCTGAAGGGAATATCTTCATCATCATCCGCACATAATTCGCCCATAGCTATTAAAATATTTCTGCGTAAATTCATATACGAAATACAATCAATGTTAATTACATTAATGGGTTTATGGTATCTATACGCACTCTCTCTTTCCACTGCCTTCCTCTTTATCTGGCCCTTTACGAAGCCAGTGTAAACATATCCACAAGGATTACCACGTATGCCAGAGACGAAACTTTTCCCTTATTCAATATGAAGTCATGGAGCGGAAAAAATATGATATGTGAATTCATGAAGCGGATTTAAACATTGAAAATATTTTTCATGCAACATTTCCAGGAATTCATTCCCTCGATTTTTAAATGTAATAAAATGTTTGTTAAATTATTTTAACTTTAGTGTACTTTTTCTATTGTGAACTCGACAAAAGTCTTCCTTTTAATTACTCATGACATGTTATAATTATTTTTTTTTCTGAAAAGTTTCTGTCATTTAAATGCAATTTTTTAAATTAACACTTTCAGGTTTTGGTTGATTGGTGATTTCTCTGTAGAGATTCTTGCGACTGCTGATCTCGGGATAGTTACTAATATACCACTACCGCTCCCTATTAAATTTTTCTAGTTAAAATATTCAATTTTTAGGTTTCAAAGTGACCAAGTTTAACCAGTCTAAGAGATGACTTTTTCTGGTCACCTTTTGTCGAATATTTTATGAATCATGAATCAAATATATGGGCTTTCATGTTTTTCTAGAGCTTTTCTTTGATACTCAGTGTCCAGTAGTTGATATGTGTTTGAATATTGAAAAATATATGTGATCTAAAGCTTTAATCAAGGAAGTTTAGTTGGGCTTTAAATAAGGTCCGCGGGACTCGAAAAATCCTTTCCGAAGATTATATTTAAAAAGTCAATAAAAAAAGGCTTGATTATTTTCAAAGGATTAACATTTATTCGAAAGGTTTGTTTTATGAAATGTTGTTTGTGGAAAAGAATTTCGGACAAATGACCACCACGGCTGAGTTAACAATAGCTTATCCGATCCACCCAATTTTGAAGTACTTTCTCGATGGATTCAGGGCTAGTGGTAGCATCCAGCAGCTCGAATCTCTTACTTTAGATCTTGAATTGTTTCTGGATGGCTGGCGTAAAATTACTCTTTAACCGCTCCCCAAAGAAAATAGTCAAATTGAGTCAAATCGCTACTTCTCGGAGGGCAATTAACATCACATTTTTGCCAAATTTCTCACAATTTGGGTTGAAGACTCGCCACTTTGGAATTTTTTTTCAATATTTCCTAGTTTTCTTCCAGCGATTAGCGACCTATTTCCTAAATTTTAGACTTTTAACTGAATATCTGTCACTTTTCGAATGGTATTTGACGTTTCCAATGTTGAAATATAGATAATTAAAATATAAAACGCTAGACGGCCCACCCTGTATAAGTACAAGTTTTTTAAATGAATATAACCTTAAGGGGGTTGTCTCATTGGAAATTTTTTCCCCATTTTTTTTATTGCTTGGATATCTGAGAATATCGTGCTAAAAGAACTTTTTGCAATTCCAAATTGTTTAGAAGAAATAACTTTTTTGTCAAAAAAGGTCTCGAAACGACCATTTTTGAACTGACAGCCACGATTTCTCTAGATCAACTGGCCCGATTTTAATGAAGCAAAATGGATTCCACGCAGAATTGTCACCATTATCGGGTGAAGCTCAAACTTTAAAAAATTTTTTAAATATTTTGTACACTGAACTAAAACAAGATATACCCCAAATCGATAAGTCATTTTATGACAGCCGCCATTTTGTCACAAAAAATCTTAAAATTATTTTCTAGGGTCCAGCCATACTGATTATGACCCCGTTTTCCTTTTTAATTTCGGGCAACTTGGAGAGGGGAAATCGTGGCCTCCAGAATTAGATCTTTTTTTGAAGTCTCGATTTTGATGGCCGAGAACATTTTGAACCGCCCTCAAATTGTGTTTTTCTTTAATAATTTTCATTTATTCTGAAAATAATAAGAAATATTGAAAAATCTCTTCGTTTTCTGTCAGGAATTTTTTTGCCAAAATGGCCTCCAAAAAACAGTCTCGCGAAGGAGACAACCCTCTTAATATTTATATGTATAGTCTTAGGCGCGGAATGTAAATATTTTCTGCTACCGTCACCTACCATTTGAAATATTTTACTTTAACAACTTTACAAGTAGTCTGCTGTGTAGATCAGACACTGTCGCCAGTTTAGGGGAGTCTCTTATAAACAAAGGAAAATTTCTGGACTTAACGCTGATTTAAGGGAGAAAACTCTTTAAGGAAATTGTTAGGGGGACCACGTTTTTGTTTTAAGAAGATCGAAAAATCAAAGCTGGAATTTTTGCCTGAAGTAAAAAGCTTATGGGGAATATCTCCTTAAAAAAACTGGCAGCAATAAGCCCAGATGAACTCTCTTTGAGTCAATTTGGCTTCTTTTGACTTCATCCTGTTCATAAAGAGAACTTCATTGACGTTTGGTGTTTCAGGACGAAAAAAAAAATTCTTTTGAACTAAAAATTCATACATGGTACATATATAAATTAAAAAGCAGGCGAACCAATTCCCGGAACGACATCAAACCGAAAAGAGAATCCTTAAGGTTTAAGCTTAAGACTTCGAATAGTCGATTTCTTTCGAATTTTGTCATTCTTTTTGGGGACGAGGTTGGCAAAAATCCACTTTGCCATTAAACTGCGTATGTCTCGCCACAATCTCAAGTGAAATTGGTTTCTTTTTTTTTTCTTCCTGCAATCCGATGAGCACTGCAAAAACTTCCTTCTTTGACGTTTAACCACAAAAGCCACATACAAGCATGCCAATCAGACGGTTTTATGCATGCATAGACAAAAATTTCACGCTTTTTACTTTCGCTTCTTTGTCGTCGTCCTCGCTTGACAGCGGTGCTGCAAATTTACGTATGTTAATATTTTCGGTGAATACATCTTAACCCCACTGTGCTCTCTTTTCCTGACTGTTAAAAAAATCACATCTTTGTTTCTTCGCTTACGTAGTTCAATCTTTATCAGTTGATGATCATCAAGTAGTGGATCAAACTTGAGTTTTTTTTATAGATCTTCAGAGCAAGGCTGTCTGATTATTTTACTTATGTTATTCTGCAGTGGGGATCCAAAGATTCAGGGTATGATGTTTCGCTTGCTTGTTTCGCTTAAAGAGCCTATCAATGGCTGTAATGGTATCAGGAAGAAGTCTGACGAGTTCTGACAATTTTTCGAATTTTTGAGCAATTGCCTTGTTTAATATGCAACAAGAATAACACAATGTTTCGACCATTTTTTCTGTAGGTTATTTTTTTGTTACTATAGGGGGCCCCTCATTCCAAAAAGGTCAATGGTTTGATGGATTTAAGTAGCGTTTCCGAGATATTGCCCAAAATGTGAAGAAAGTCAATTTTCTCTGCTTTGCCCCATATTTCGGGCCATAACTCAATTACCGTATAAATTAGCCAATCAGATAGACCTAATAGTGAAAGGTGAAGACCGTACGCAAAATTTAAGTACCTAAACGCCAACCTACGATTATATTTGTGGCTTCTATGAGGTCAGAAGTGTAATTTTTCGCTCATATATTTCGCTATTTTCACTCACTTATCGAGCCATATCTTAGCAACCAGTGCAAATTATCCCAATAAAGTCATACCCATTTTTGCAAGAATCATTTAAACATTCAAACGAACATTTAAAACCAACATTTAAAGCCACAGAACGGATCACAAATGTGAAAGTTATAACCGAAAAACTGAATTTTTATTTTGTTAAAAAATTGGGGTATTTGTACGTTACGTATACGCACGGTGGACCTACCTTGTATGAATTGAATTGCATCAAATCAGACTTTGCCTTACTAAAATAACCATATCTAAGGAAATATTTGAGGTATCATAAAAAGTAGACCGGTTATTGAAACGTGAAGATTCCGCGTACATTAAGAGTATACAGACGCTAAAATATCTACACTCCAAAATGATCAGCCAAAAAAAGTTTTACGTCCAATGAAAAAATTATCATCATTAGACTGCCCTCTTTTTAATGAAATTTTTTTGAGCCCTTGTTATTTGGAGTCTACTCTGAGAAAAAAACCAACAAATTTTATTGGTTGAAGTGTACCCAACAACGTTGTATTCTCAAATTAAGAGTGCCACTGTTCTTGCGTCCCATATATTAGGTGTAGTAAAAAGAAATCCATTATTTTTGCATTAAATTGAGGGCTTTATTTAAGATAGTTAGAATGACCCGATTTAGGTCAAATATGCGCCGTTTTGTTCGATAGCTTGTTGCCATTTTAAAGGTAATTTCATTATGCCTCTCTCATAGAAGCCCTCGTTCCTATTAGCAAAAAATTGAGACAGTCGAATTTCAGAAGCCTCTCTTGAAGCGAATGTTTCACCAGCAAAATTGTTCGCCATGGACAGGAACAGATGGTAATCACTTGGTGCCAGGTCCGGACTATAAGGTGGATGCAGAAGAACCTCCCAACCAAACTCCCGGAGCTTCTGGCGAGTCACTATCGATGTGTGTAGCCTGGCGTTGTCCTGATGGAACACAATTCCTCTCCTATTGGCCAAAGCTGGCCGCTTATGGGCGATTGCTTCCTTCAGACGGTCCAATTGTTGACAGTAGAGTTCCGAGTTAAGAGTTTTGCCGTATGGGAGCAGCTCATAGTAGATAATTCCCTTCCAATCCCACCAAACACACAGCAAAACCTTCCTGGCCGTCAATCCTGGCTTGGCCACCGTTTCCGCCGGTTCACCGTGTTTCGACCACGACCGTTTTCGCTTGACGTTGTCGTAAGTGACCCACTTTTCATCACCAGTCACCAACCGCTTCAGAAATGGGTCGATTTTGTTGCGGTTCAGCAGTGATTCGCAGATGGAAATTCGGTCTATGAGGTTTTTTTGCGTTAACTCGTGTGGCACCCATACATCGAGCTTCTTTGTGTATCCAGCCTTATTCAAATGGTTCCAAACGGTTTTTTGTGCAATCTTTAGCTCCTTTGCAATCGAAACAGTGCTAACATGACGGTTGGACTCGATAATTTCCATGATTTTATCGACATTTTCGACTATTGGCCTTCCAAGTGCGTTGGTGCATCCTTGACATCGAAAGTTACCGGAACGGAATCGACAAATACCAAAATTGCGCATGATTGGCTGTTACAGTATCAGGTCCATAAACGCTATTCACGTTTTCAGCCGCCTGGCTTGCGTTTTCTCACCTTATCGAACGAAAAACTGTAAAATGTAGCGAATTTTCTCTTTGCTGATGTCCATCTTTGACAAGCTCTCAAACAAAACTGAATCAATTCAATCAAAAAAGTGTCAAAAAAGCGATTTTTTAGTAGCGAACTGTCATCTTTCTAATGCCTCCCTAGCGGAACACAATCGGACTTATACAACGCGAGATGCAGATAAATAACGCCATCTATTGGAAAAATAATGGATTTCTTTTTACTACACCTAATATAACAGGTAGGATGCAACATCAGTGCCACTCTTAAATTGAGAATACAACGTTGTTGGGTACACTTCAACCAATAAAATTTGTTGGTTTTACTTTTTTTTCTGAGAGTCTTGACCTATTTTTACTCGTTAAGAATTTTCTTCATAGAACTCTCATGATTTTAGTTTTTAGTTTTATAGAGAATTTTCCAAAACAATTTCGAATGCTGCAAAATCCATTTGATACCCTTAAGTCTCAATGGTTTTATGTCATGTCAATGTTCATTTTACTATGAAATCTCTTTCAAGTTTATTTAGTTGATCAATAAGAGAGTTCGAAGTAAGCTGCCATAACTTGAATGGTAATACAATTGCAAGAATTTGTCACCCGATTCAGTTCAACGTATAAAGAACTTGAACTTTTAAAACATTTTGAATAGCAAATATTCTTCGACTGAATTATGTATTATGAAATCATATTCCTTTGTGGTGTCCTTTAAGCGTGACCTTTGCACCCCAAATCGCTAACGAAGCCGCACAACTTAAAACCTATAATTTATGAGTATTTGAGTATTTAACGATAATTCATGCGCGCTCTTTGTTGTCATACGTATTCCAATTCCAATTCGAATTTCACCTTTCACCTTCATCATTTCGCTGCGGAAATTAAAGTTTCCTGTCTTAATAAGTTCATCACGTCATTACTGCGAATCAATTACGTAAGCTTCCGTTTCCTCTCGAATGTCTTGCAAAAATAATGAGCTACAACAACACAATGAACAAAAACATGAAAACACACAAAAAAAAAGGAGGAAGATAACAAAAGACGAAAGACACAATGAATAAAAACAACAACAAGAACAAAATCAATTACACATAAGAACGAAGAAAAGCGAAAAATTTGTTAAGTACTCGTCTAGACTTTCAGATTTCAAGATTATCCGAGAAGAATCATATAAACTGAACTTATCGAAGTGGAAGCTGAAGTATGTCACATGCGTCTTATTGGAATTATTTCTTTTTTTCAAATCAACTATGGAAAGAAATTCTTCGCGAAATATAAAATCCCAAGTGTGTAGCAGAAAAAAGGAGCGCAAGGAATAACAATACCTACTATATATAAGTTTTGTGAATGTTGAGAGAAGGGAAAAGAAAAGCAAAAGAAAATATGAACGCGTAATGGAAAATCAGGCAAATCTGCGTTCTCCACTGACGTCGCTGCTAATCCTCGACATCACGTCAATGAAGACAGAGAGAAGCAAATTTCATTTCGCATTTCAAAAGTAATCAAGCGTATACTTCCGTGCCTTTCTTTCGCTGTTTTCTTTTTGGACTTTTTCATCTTGCAATTTTCAAGTGCACACAATGGTCCAAAAAGAGAAAAAAAAGAAAGAATAAAAAACAAAAATAAAAAGAAGAAAAACACGGAAACGTTTCATGTAAAATGCGAGCTCCAATGGAGGTCGGTCTGAATGGATGTATCAATGACGGAAAAAATCAACGAACCGTCAAAAACCTGCTCCCTGCCCAAACCCAAGCATTACATAGTTCTGCTCGAAGGACACAGCAAAAGAAGGAGTACACCTGGGGTTACTTCGTAGGTGGCTCGTCAGTATTAGTAATATGTATTTTTCCAAGGAGACTTCACTCTGAGCAGCATCCAAAATTATCCCTAACTCACTACTGAGTACAATTCCTCTCCTTTCCTTATTATCCCTCGCCCTCCTTCTTATCCCTTACCCTCCTTCTTATCCCATGCCCTCCTTCTTATCCCTCTTTCTAACACTCAATCCCTCATTCATCCTCTTTTACACACCTCTCTTTCTCTTTTCTCTCTCCTCTCCCTCTTTCTCTCTCCCCCTCCCTCTTCCCTCTTTCTTCCTTTTTCTCTCCCTCTTTTTCCTCTTTCTTCCCCTTCTTTCTTCTCTCCCGCTCCTCTATTCTCTCTCTACCGCTCCTCTTATTTCTTCTCTCTCCTCTCCTCTTATTCTCTCTCTCCCCTCTTATCTCTCTCTCTCCCTCTATTCTCTCTCTCCCCTTATTCTCTCTCTCCCTCCTTATTCTCTCTCCTCTTATACTCTCTCTCTCTCTCTCTTATCTCTCTCTTCCTCTTATCTCTCTCTTATCTCTCTCTCTCTCTCTTATCTCTCTCTCTCCTTATACTCTCTCTCTCTCTCTCTCTTATACTCTCTCTCTCTCTCTCTCTTATATCTCTCTCTCCTCTCTCCTCTCTTTACTCTCTCTCTCTCTTTAATCTCTCTCTCTTCTTCTCTCTCTCTATCTCTCTCTCTATTCTCTCTCTCTTATCTCTCTTCCCTTATCTCTCTCTCTTATTCTCTCTCTCTTATTCTCTCTCTCCTATCTCTCTCTCTCTTTATTCTCTCTCTCTCTCTCTCTCTCTCTTATCTCTCTCTCTCTCTCTCCCTTATCTCTCTCTCTCTCTCTTTCCTCTCTTTCTCTATCTCCCTTTATCTACTCTCTCCCCTCTCTCTTTCTCTCTTCTCTCTTCTTTACTTTCTCTCTTCTCTTAATCTCTCTCTCTCTCTTATTCTCTCTCTCTTATCTCTCTCTCTCTATACTTCTCTCTCTCTTATACTCTCTCCTTCTTATCCTCTCTCTCTCTTATACTCTCTCTCTATCTCCTCTAACCACTCCTCTTACTTCTCTCTCTTTACTCCCTCGTACTTTCAGCTCTCTCTCTATCTTCTCTCATACCCTTATACACTTGACTCTACTCATTACATCTCTCTGTAAATTTTCAAACCTCTTATACGTAAAACCTTAAAACATCCAACAGTCTTCTTAATTCTTGCTTCAAAATTCTTAGGACTTTAGTCATTCGTAATTAACTCTTTAAAACTCAATTCATCCAATAATTCTCTAATACTTTTCCTCCGACTATAATTCTAAACGCCTCTTAAAGTCCTCGACATCTGTTGGCTTGCGATATTGCTGAACTTGCAATTGACTTGTGGTCTTTAACTTCCAATCAGTTCAAAAGCTTAACACATCACGTCCGACTACGCCCGCACGGGGTTCCGCCGACCCAATAGCAGAATGTGTGTCATGTCGTCATCATAGCTAAATAATTGATGATTATCAATTACACCTCGAGAGATTTAAACAAAACCGCACAAGCCACGAAACCTACCCGACTAAACGTGTGTTTATATGCTAAAGAAATTTTAGGTTTTAACGTCATTAGTTAATTGTAACGATAATTATACAACACCATTATTGCGACCGCAAAAATCAATGTTGCTAAGTAATACACACATACATACATACATACATATAAAACGCGTTTAAAGCGAAAGTTAAGGCATTTCCGCTTTAAGAAGAATATTTTCAATGGAGTACTAATTGAAATTTTCAATATGCCGAGTGAGTAAGAAAGTTCATTAGGGCGGTATAGTCTGTCAAGAGTGGTAATAGGACACCAAATACTCGTGCCTCCTGGTGTTAATGTCTGGTTTGAGGTTAAGATGTTTGAGTAATGTGTGCAGACGAAGTTCCTTGGAGGAAACATTTGAAAATGATACAAGGCATTCTTTTTGCCTTAAGAACTTTCTTTATTTCATGTAAGAAAGAGCTTTCTTCCACGCCCACCACTACTTATTTTTGTAGAGATATTTGTGTTCTTCAATGACTTGTGACTTTCAATGGGTTACCTTTTAAAAATTAGCCTTAAAAGATGTCTTTTTTAAAGCCAAGCCCACTTTTTGAATGGGAAAAAGGTGATTCCATCTTACCAATATGATCTTAAAATAGTCTGAAATTTTCATATGTCATCCGATAATCTGAAAAAAAAATCATCTACAATGACTTTACTGATTTCTTGGGTTGACCGCAGCGATGAAAGTTTCTCTCGAAATGCTTCAATAATGTAGTCCAGTCTTGGACTAAGTTAACCTATATATCATACCATAGTCAATGGAGATAAAGCTTTAATACCTCATTTGAAACTCATAGGTCAATTACTCTTCTTGCATATCCAACTAAGCAATTGCTCAAGAACTTGAAAAAAGGGTCTGGTCTCATTATTTATGCATACGAGCCTATATATAGGCAGAGGGGGTACTCAGAAATAGAGACTGACAAATAAGCATTGTTGGAGGGACATATGGAAGTATTAGAGGAAACATTTTTTAGGGTCTTTTTCTTGGTACTGATATAGGCCTTCTTACCTTAAGCACTCTTGGTCGCGAGTGTGGTGGAAATGAGTACCCTATTGGGGTAGGAACTCTCTTGCAAATGAAGTGGTGACCTTTTTTTAAACACTAGTTTTCCGTTAAGAGGAGCCCATCCATATCGACACACTAGGTAAGATTGCTAACTAGTTTTTAAGAAAGATAAACCCAAAAGTCCTCTAGTATCTCTCTAGGGTCCTGTCACCATGTTTTCTTATATTTTGCTTCTTCCCTTTTTTATTCCAAAAAATTATATTCGTCCTAAATGTAACGTAGGAGACATTTGTCATTCCTGAACTAAAAGTTTCGATTCCTGCTTTGAGTTCTCAATTTAAGCTGGATTTTCCATTGATCTGCATAATTTTTACCGAATCTGGTCAAACAGTAAGGCAGCCTTAACGATTCTCACAATACTGGCGCAATCCAGGCTTTTTTCAAGGCCGCGCAGCTTTTTTTTTTTTATTTATTTATTTATTTTTTTATTTCCAAAATCAAAGTAGATAAATGGGTTATGGCTTGAATTTCAAGTTCATTCCGTCTAATAAGGGTAGGCTATGGCCGCATGTTCCGTGGCGACCTTGATCCTGTGAGAAGTTATCTTGCAGCTCTAAGAAAAGAAACAGACAAAGCTCAGTTGGTCTTATCCGAATGTTAACTAATTTCAACAAAGAACTGGTTGCCCTAATCCTGAGTCCAAGTTAAGTTTGTATTATTTTTCATACATGCAGGATTGAATAGCTGACCCTCGAAGATAAGTATCGCTATACGGTCAAAACTCTCTATAACGAATTTCTTTCTATACCGAAACTTTTCAAGCCTTTTTCGTTACATTTTTCGTGCCTTTTTTCTCCTTATAACGAATTATCGCAGTAACGAATTTTTTTTCTGGTCCCTTGGAATTTTTTATAGAGAGTTTCGACTGTATTTTGTTTCGACAAGCAACTCTCTTTCCCGCTTATTAAATTTATTAGCAAAACTTTGGAGTATTTCAAATGTTTTTCGCGTCCCGAATTGACAAGAACAAATAGATGGTCACACTAGATTTAACTTTTAATTGCAATGACTTTGCATCTTAAGGTGCAGCCATTGGCCATTGACTTGAGTATTTTCTGAGTGAATAGACATTTGAAAGCTCTTATTTTTTTTCCCTGCTTAATAAATGGTAATGAGCTTACCACAATAATTCCTTTATTTTTTTTTTAATTCTGAAGGGGAAAAAGTGCAATCATCTTGGTTCCTTTTCTTAGAGCTGAAAAGTGTCCTCTCATTATGCAGCATTCGAACTTGCTGCCGGGAAAAATGAAATCACAAATTCAATCGGAAATGCCGCATAATTTAACTGCATCTACTTAACCTACTTTTAGATACTTTTCCTTTATATATACACAGATATTTTTCCATTCATTCATTTCGCATTTTTTTTTTTTTTGTTCAAACGTTTTGGTCTTCTCAGTTCGGATGACAAATATTTACTTGCGATGGCAGAGAAGGTCGGCTTTATTTTGATGAGCATAAAAGTTTAAATAAGCAAACATCACGAAAAGGTCAAAAAGTTTTGGCAATTTTCATCAACATTTTTTCTCTCTCGAAATTCAAATAAATTCAATGGAGGAATAGACAAAAAAAAAAAAAAAAAAAAAACAGGGACGTGGGTGGAATAAATTCTGTGCCTAACTTTTATCCCGTGACTATGGATTTCTTTTTTTTCCCCATGCTTAGATTTTTGACAGTTTTTCATGTACTCTTCAGCGGAAGCAGTTTATCCATAAACCTAAGTGCTCACCCGATTCGGCGTTACTTGGACTAAAAGGGAAGCTTAACAGCCATTTAATCGTCTCTGAATAGAAAAGTCTCTTCATCTTTTCAAGTCTATCATTCTTTCCTCTTTCCCTTTTTCTTTTTTTTTTTTGTTTTGTTTTTTTTTTTTTGCCTTGGCACTTATCTTTGCAGAGCTTTGACTTCGAGCTGCCAGCTTTATTGTTATTATGGCAACATCTTAGCACTTCTTGACTAAAATGCATCTGAATATTTTAAAAGGCTCCACACGAAGGTGAAAATGTTTGCTTTTACTTTGGTTGCAACATACTTGTTGTTTCGCCCAGTATTCTCTCCGTTTTGAACCCGTTGTGTGAATGGTGTGTGTGTGTGTGTGTGTGGGGCAATCAATGGAAACGATTTTACACGCAAGCAGATGCCCAAGGCGATAAGCGGAAGTAGTTGTGTAAACCGACATTTCCGTTTTCATAAATATAGAATTTTAAATGTAGAGAGTCTGAATGCACCCTGCAGTAAATCCGGCTGATCTCCAACTACTCCATGACCAGTCAAATACTTGCGATAGTATACACCACAAATTCTCCTCTAAAGCTTATCAGAAAAATCATTAAGCTTTCAGTACAAAGTTACCACTCCTACTTTCAACTACTGCGAAAGTGGACCCCTTGTGATCAGTTGTAGCGGAACTATTAAATCCGAACTGAAATTAATAATTATTAACTTCAATAATGATTATAATCATTTAAATTTTTAAGTTGTTTTATTTATAATCATTATGAATTTTTTGTTTTAAATTTTTTGACTCTGAGGGCCAATATTACCAAAGCATATTTTTAGGCTGCGTATAGAAAATAATCATTAGGAAATAATAATTTTAGCTCAATATGTTAATAATATTATAATGGACTATGGAAGACTGTGAAAAACCTATAGTCTTCAAATCTCTTAGACTTGTTTAAGTCATGAACAGGGCTCGAATTTTGTTGACTTTTACAAATTTAAGGCATACTTTATGGAGTAAAAATGTTGTTTAACTCACATAAAGTTCAGTTTCAAATGGAATTTTAACTTCAATATGAATTTTTTGAAGTTAGAAAAGCGGGTTGAAGTTCAATTTCGCTAAAATTATTCGCAAAATGTTGGTAAGGAAAATGTTTGCCCCATAAAGTATGCTTTAAATTTATAAAAGTCAACAAAATCCGAGCCCTGGATGGATATTGGTAGGTAAGTAGGTTGAAGTGGCTGCCACTTAGGCCGTTAATCGGCCCAATGTGATACCAAGGAAGTTTTCTTGTGTTTGTGTGAGTGTACGTCTTATAATGTAGTGTGCCCCTAACATGCGATTTTTTGAAAAGCCAGTGCTAGGCTTCGAACATTACACTCGTTTCGACTGTGCCGGGAATCGAACCTCGGACCCTGGGATTAAGAGCATACCACGCATCCACTACGCTATCCCAGAGTCACGCCCTGGATATAAATATAATATAATTAGTCATTATTTATGATAACTTTTATTTAACAGATCCAGTGCGAGATCAATTACAGCGTAGTTTTTAATGTAGGCATCATAGATCTCCTTTAGTTCTTCTGTAACGGACGCGTATATTACTCGAAGTGCAGTTGATTTTCGTGGATGAAATATTGAAAATTTTCACTTCACCACCTTCGAAGTAACCCAGAAGTACTCCATTTTAGAACATTGACCTTCCTTTTACTGCAGGGTGCTTTTTATTGAAGTTGAGTGAGTAACTAAGATGCGGAAAAGTGTTCACTATCGATGGAGGAAATAAGAAATTGTAAATTGAAAATCGAGAAGAAGAAAAAAATACTTACGATCAAATAATTTATTTATACCTTACAGAAATCCGCTTTATTCTTTGAATTCTTTTTGTGTTTATTTTGTATTAATTATGGTCAGCCGTCAATTGAAGAAGAGAAGAAGCCATTGCGCTCGAGCTTCGTCTACTTTAAAAATTTAATTTTTTTTTACATCCGTTCAAATATTTTTCCGATATAAATTGAGGCCAAATCGTTGTTTGTCAAAAGTCAAAATTCGTGGCTCGTGCACCTGAAATTTTTGAACTGTCAAATGAGCTTTGAGGATTTGCTTTCAAGTTGCGCTTACGTTACCAAATCAGCACGAACGCTTCGCTCTAAATCTGCTATGGCTTACCGTTCAGTTAGTTATTCATCAGCGCATCGCTTGGATGTTAAAAATCCCATTATTTAAGTTCCCAAATTTTTTGCTTTTATTTTATTTTTTTTTTAAATCTTTTTTTTTTTTTGAGTGGGAGCGGGGAACGATGGATATGTCAAATATTTTACCAATGATGAACGACTAGAAAGGAAATGATGAATGTGCTCGGCACCACCGGTTATGGGTAGCTGGCTTCAACTCTTTTTCGTATGGTATGGTATCTATGGTTTTTATTGCGGCTTTGCACGGATTTGCCACTGCGAAGCCGGCGGGATATGGTCCAGAGTGCGCTGACTGAGATTAAAACTGCGAATGATTTGTGTCACAGGATTCGGGTGCAATTTGAACTTGGGATTGAGATGTGCTGTGCTCGTTTTGATATGATAGCAAAAATATCTTTGAATTATCGTTGAAATTTGCATTAAATGGAAATGTAAAATGGGTAAATTTCGAATATCCGGAAAGGGGGGAAAATTGAAGGGCTTAGTTTAATTTGTTCCACTTTAAAAGGCATGAATGGCATGATTTGCCGTCGCCCAAAATCTAAATCACAAAAGTTGTGAACTGGAAATGTCGAAAATGTGCGGCGGTGCAGTATTGTGTGTGGTTTCCGCTTGCTCCATTGTCTTCTTTCCACATCTCCCTTTCTCACTCTCACTCTCTCTCTCTCTGTCGCTTCTTTTCTCAATATCCGACTGCACTTTCGCTTGTGAGGTCGTTCGCATAGCCATAGAGCCGTTACATTGCTCCTGTCAGTTAGATTTATCTTCACTACTTATGTGCTAAGATTATCTCGGCGGCTGGTTCTCGTTCAGTTGGCAGGTTGCTGTAAGCGTACTCGCCCCCCGACAGCGACAAAAAATGGTGAAAGCAAAAATAAGTTCTATGAGAGAGAAAGAGAGAGAGAGCGAGAGAGAGAGTTTTGAATGCAAACAAAAGGAAATTGTGGGCTTTGAATTTATTGAATTTACCCGAAAGCAGGAAATTATTTGTCATTGCATGTTTAAATTTATAGTTTAAGATCGAGACTCAAACTTTCGTGCACACAAAAACACACACACTTATTATCAAAGGAGAATCAAATGGGAGGGAACGAGATAGAGGCGGACATTGCTTTCCTACAGTGCTTAAAATTGGTATTTTCTTTGGTAAAAAACATTTATGGCGAAAGTAGTTCTTTTCAAAAGTACCAACTATTTATTTTTTTTAATTTCGTTGAAATTTTTTTCGATGTTTTTAATGCCAGCCTTTTTTAAGTTTTCTGTCTCTTTTCTTTCTTCGATAGTTCTTTGAGAGATTAATTGCAACTCGCGGGGCATCTCTTATTTATTCGTTTTTATGTTTCTTTGATTCATTACTTTTTCTTGTAAGCTTCTGTGAGAGTAGCTGGAGTCCAAAAAAAAAAAAAAAAAAAAAAAAAAAAAAAAAAAAAAAAACCTAAGGTTCATTGCATCGGCAGCTCACTTGCATAGACAGTTTAAATATAAAAGAAATTAAAGATAAAATCAAAGGAAAACCAAACTTATCGCACTCGAAGTCCCAAAAGAACGAAAAGAAACTAAAAATAAATCTAACCTCGCGCAAATCTTCTACCATACTTCTTCTTAAAAGCTACTCCCTTAAAGTTCACCCGTGAACACCCCCTGTTAGTTACATCGATACTTTCAGACGAGTGAAACTATCGAGACTACCGATAATGCCAGCTGATAGCTTACCAGCTCTAGCGTTCAGCATTTCCGGCATTATTCGTTTTCAATTAGTGTGAAATTTCAACTCTCTTCGAAGGAAAAATTAAACGGAAACTAAAAGTCAAGAAATTTAATTAGAGCACGAGGTGTGCACCAGTGCGGGTAATATAATAGGCCGTACGTCGCTCGATCTAAAGTCGAGAATCAACTTTCCGAATCCGGACAACGGATTTCATTGAGGTTAAGGCCGGCACGAGGGAGAGCGAAGGATCGTTTTCAGCCTGATCCGCCTCTATTTCCGCCATCCTATAAGATTATCAGGTAAAGCATAGTCCGTTTCTTCAGGCGAAGTGTAGCATAACCCTTCTTCTTAACAGTTGAAATACCGTTTGTGCCACCGGAGCCTACTTGTCATTCTAGTCCGTGGGTTAAAGACGCTGTGGTTGTCCACGTCAGGCGGAGTGGAAAACGAAGTAGCTCACATTAATGGTCAGATCTGAACGACGACGGCAAAATTGCTCATCGGCGTGCCAAGCCGCCGTATTAAGTTCCGTCGATAGCACATGCATCGAAACTCTGGATTAGCCTACCCGGCGACTCACCACTTCCACTTACCACCGATTAAAGAAAACTTAACTTTACTATAAAATTGTTATAGGCTCTTCCTGCTTTTGAGGTGATAGCGACCAGTTTTTTTTGAGAAAAAAAAAAAAAAAAAAAAAAAAAAACAAAAGACATCACTAATTTATAAACTTCGAGAATTATATATCGATTGATTACTGTAGCTCATTCGAGTTACGCGAAGCATATGTTTTAACTTCCGAAAAATCTGAACGAGCTGAGGCAAGATGGGATGGAACGAACAGAGCCAGTGATTCGTTATGAAAAGAACTGATTGGTTTCCATAACTGAAATAAATTTCTGATGTATTCTAGTCCTTATACTAGTACAGCTTTTGTCGGCGGCGTTCCTCCCATATCGCTGATACTCGAACCACTATTAACCGAATCGTAATCAAAGCGAAAAAAAAAAAAAAAATTGAGAGTACGAAATGATACGTACACAAATTGTGTAGATTTTGTTTAGCATAACTTTAATACAATCGGCACTTTAGAATATTCTGTCTTCGCATCGCAAATGACCAGTTCCTGAGATTCAACAGGCCTGCTGATCATCGGAATGAGTCATGTAAGTGATTAATACATAAAACTTTTATATATAAATATATATACAGTCATGTGAAAAATAATAGGGACAGTACCAAAACCTTTTTTCAATGTTGAAAAAATCAAGGTGGCTTACGAGTTTCTCGACTGTTGCTCATTACACAATGTTGTACTGAAACGGGACTTTGGATAACATGAGTTTTTTACCAATAACTTCTAGCAGAGCCATTTGCTAGCTTGTTTTGCTAGGCAACACACGTTTTAAGTTGTGCGAAATAATAGGGACACGATTAATTTATTTTGATAAAAAGATGTTTAGCAGTGTTTAGCAGTTAAATAAGCAGTTATCGGTGGATTAATAAGATCCTTATTTAAAAACAAATCAATTTCTCATAACACTCTACAAGGGATAGGTTTTGAGAAGCAATATTGGCCGCGGAAGGTCCTTTGCCTTAGCCGAAAAAAAATAGTGCAGAAAATTAAGAATCGAGGAAAGTCGATAAGACTAATATCAAATATCATGCAGTGCTCTTAAAATAAGGTCTTTGATGCTTTCCATCATGTCCAAAAACTAGACACAATAGGAAAAAACGAAAATTTTGAAAATTTTCGACAAGCGGCTTGAATAATGTTCCGAGCAAAACGCTTTTAAAAGTTCAAATGTAATGCAATTTGAACTAAATTAAACTTTTGGCACTGATATGTCCCTTCATAGCTTGAAAATTACAGTGTACTCTCCCATTAAGCGGACACCTTCGGGACCGAAGAATAAATCCGCTCAAAGGTGTACGTCTAAGACGAAACTATTTGAGAAGCACGAATACAGAGCATTCCCAAAAAGCGACCGTTTAAGAGGGGTGTCCGCTAAAGAAGGCTGCCCACAAGGAGAGAGAGAAAGTACACTGTAATTCTAAAAGCCTTAAAGCAATTTTTGTTTTCTCATAGGAACTTCTAGTATCTGCTTGAAGCAATTTTAAGGATCCTGTTTGGGTATTTTATAAGTATTAAATTTATTTCATAATTAAGAATGTGGCAACACCTTTCATTATAATACTGCAAACAATTAAGTAATATGGATTTAGCATCATCTTAAAAGGAGAACAATAAAACTTCAGTAAGAAACAAGAACAATATCAAGAACGCGTGCATTCATTCTCCAGCTTTAAGTATCCTTTATTTTGGCAGACATCACAGATTCCTAGTGAAAGAACTTCGCCCGGTATTGTCCTTGCAAAAATACCTTTCCACTAAAAAGAAATTATAAAATTGTGAATGTGGGATTCACAAAGTTTTTCTCATGAAAAAATATTTCAAAATATCGAATCCAAACTTTTTTTTTTTCCATTATCCAAAAACTACAAAGCGAGATTGATATCAATTTTATGAGAAAAAAAAATATGAAAAACACACGAAATATGAAAATGAAATAAAAAAAAGGATACAAAATGCGCAAAATAAGGCAAAACGATTTCATTTAACGTTCAGCCTTTTAACCGCTTAGAAAACCCGCTGAGATAACGAATGACAAGCATGACTCCGACAGATTTGCCTACATTCCATTCCATACCATACCATTCCATTCCATTTCCATGCCGTTTAGGATTCCATGTCACTTTTCATTTGCTACTTTCCGGGCCATAATTTGTCAACCAAACAAATCCGGATTGCAATTAATCATGATGTTTCATTTCGTTTTTATCAGTACCTAGTTAAGAGCTTATGTTGTCATACAACAAGCTGGCAGAAATTCAAAAATTTCCCTAGATTGAAAACGTTATTTGGCAATATGCAAGGACGGGACGCGACTGTCAGGAAGCGCGAGAAAACTGTTCTAACGATTTACTGGCTTACCAAGCAACTGACCAACTCCATGTCGAAATGCTTTTAATAAAAGCTTCATATTCAAAGAGGGAGCGAAGGAGTTACACTGCATATCCTTTTTTTTTTCTCCCCTGACAACACTCACATGACTTTGTTAAATTAATAAATTTTCTCCTTTACCTTCGCGACGCTTGACGTTCGGTCACCGCGCTATTATCCTTTTGTGGCGGAGCAGTTGCTTGATGCGCGTAACCACGCTCGACTATAAATACACTCACCTGCATGCCATGCGTCCATCCATCCATCCATTCGTCCGTGCATGCATGCATGTATCCATGGAGTACAAAGCGTGCGAGTTGCGAGCACTTACATGCCAAGTCACTTTGGCATTTTTAAGCTTCTCGCTGTGATACTTCATCGTGTGATATAATTATGATAAATGGACAATGTTTGCTTGTGAAAAATGCTTTCCTTTTTATTTTTGTTATTTTTTTTTGTTCTCTAAACTCTGCTCTCTCATGATAATCCCAAGCATTCGTGTTTAGGGAAAATAAAGGAGTTTATTTTTATTTTCATATTTTTTATTTTTAAAGCGGAGCGATGGAGATTTGGTCACATCGCTGTGGGGCGCGTTTTTTATTTTTTTTTTTGCATTTCACTTACCATAATTAACAAATTTCGCTTGTATTTATTCCTCCGAATGGTATGTGAAATTGATCAAAGCATAGCTTTCATGCTTGAATCTGCGAAGCACAAAAGCTTACCTTTCACACTTGCATATACATGCACGGGTGAGCGTGCCTTGAAAATATCGCTTTGGGTAATTTATTATTAGTGCCCCAGCAGTAAATCTAAAGTTAATTGCCTTGTTGCCACTACAGCGTCACGAGATAGCGTAACGGAGGTCGGGTTTTATTATGAATGGGCGAAGAAGAACTAACTAGGGCAAGGAGGTATTCAAGAAAGCCATTAAACCATTTTTGACTATAGCTCAGTGAACGGATTTTACTCAAGTTTCATGTCAAGAATCTGTGACGAATATCGATTCAGAACTCGATGAAGGTTCTATTTGAGAGGTGCATGACCCAGGTCTATGTCCGAGTTGTTGGAGATCCAAAGATACCCAATGATCGTTAAATGTGACCAAAACATTGAAGCTGTAAGAGCCTTTCATAATGGAGGACTGTAAATATTGCTTAGGGTTAAATTAGCGTTGTATTTGCCTCTAAAACCTCAAAAAGTCGTAAATCAAGAAGACTAAAAAATTAAAAATTAATTAGCTAAGTTTTGTATAAAAAATTTTTAACTTTCCGGCTTTTTCAATCTTTGCACTTTCAAGGGAATACCCTGATCGGCAATATACAAGTCTAGAGGAAAAAGCATAATTTCTTGAAACATAAAAAAGGGGTTCACTAAAAAATAAAAATAAAAAATTTAACCAATTAGATTTATCGTACTTTATTTATATTTTCTATAATTCTCATTTACTTTATAAATCGTTGTTTTTTTTTTTTTTTTTTTTTTTTTTTTAAGATAAGTAAGCCAAGGTCCCGCGGATGGACAGCAAAATAGATTTGCAGACCAATCTGTGATATTCACAATCTAAATAAATGTATTGAAACTGCCTTTAAAAAAAAACAGCCTAATAATATGCTTAATTTTTTTCCCAATTCAAATTTTTCTACTTCAAAAAATTTCGAATTTTGAACATGTATACCCAATACATGTGGCTCTGGGATAGCGTAGGGGATGCGTGCTATGCTCTTGATCCCAGGGTCCGAGGTTAGATTCCCGGCACAGGCAAAACGGAGTGTAATGTTCCAAGCCTAGCACTGGTTTTTCAAAAATCGCATGTTAGGGGCACACTACATAAAAAGACATACACACACTAAAACACAAGAAAACCTCCGTGGTATCACAATGGGCCGATTAACGGCCTAAGTGGCAGCCACTTCAACCTACCTACCTACCTAATACATTCAAATTCTTAAGAAAAACTTTGGATCGAAAAGCGGGAGGTCAGTTTTGGTTTTAGACTTATAGTTTCTTGGGTAAAGTTGCTTAGAATTTTCCGTAGATTACGATACTCCCTATCAAGATTTTTTCGTCCATACAAATTGACCCACTCTAATGTACAATCTATCCCGTTGATGTTTCAACCACTTGGTCCGCTTTATACCAGAAATTTCCCTAACTGAGGGTAGACTCTCGCAAACTGTCAACGGTGGCACGAATGCAGAGTCACGCCAATGGTGTTCTGAAGGAAGGCCCGTTTTAATCGAGAAAGTCCGTTTTTGAGGTAAGCTTAAATATAAATAGGCTTTTAAAGCCAGGTTTGGACAGTTCTACCCCAAAACAGGTCCTACAGGGCACAACCTACACAGCCGTTCTAAGCAGAAATGAGGTAATTTCAT